>JAINUT010001953.1:0-185449 GCA_020205555.1 Panax stipuleanatus | reverse complement strand
GAAGAAGTAATCTCAACACATATTCTAGCAAAACTCATAGGTTCCAACTTCTCCGTAATTTTATCCAAAAAAAGAGGCTTACCAATCCCACTAGCAAGATAACTCAGACCAGGACCTGATAAATAAGACAAAGGGACATTGTGAAACTTGACCCAAACAGGTGCCTTAGTGCAAGCATCAGAATGGAAGTCTAACCCCTCCTTCCAATGCTTAAGACAAAGAAGCTTGTTAGAGATGTACCAAGGGCCAAGAGCAAGAATATTATCACGATCCTCAGGAGAAGAAAATTTAAAAATGAAGTACCCCTTATCCTGAAGAAACACCTTCTGCAGACCAAAATTATCCCACAATTTATGAACACTATCCTCCACAAGCTTGAAAGGTAACCTAGAGTGGATAAAACTTCCAACAAGACAAGAGCTCCAAAGATTAGCACCAAGCTGGAGAACATCAGAAGGGGCCTTAATAGTGACAGAACCATTATCCGTCAGAGGAGGGGCAGGAGGAAAATAATCAAGAACCAAACTTGATTTTGGGGGCCCTTGAGCCACAACAGAACTCCAAGAGGGCTTAGCAATCAGATCGGAACCTATCACAGCACCCCCTACAGTAAGAGGCGCAGCAACCCCAGCCGACCCCGAAGCTGCAGCAACCTTAGGAGAGCCTTTCAACTTACCTTCTTCCAAAATAGCATTGACAACACCCGCAGAAGATTTAGGGAGAACTTCCTCAATCACCTGACGAGAAGACCCAGACGACAAACGAAGCCGAGAATAGGGAATATCTAAGAAGGGCTTGGAGGACTCTCCAACACACAAAGTGGGCACAAGAAGACTACTAAGAGGCCGAGCAGAATGGCTAGGTGACCCAGAGGATAGCACATTATCTGAACTTTTCCCAAATACAGGACAATTGTCAAACACCTTGCGAGCACGCTCAATAGCAGCAAAGGATCCAATAGAAGCGAGGTTGTTCACATCCTCAAGAGGAAGCCCCAAAGCAGTAATATAGTCCATAAGCTTAGCATTCTTCTTTCTTTCAGCAAGTGCTTCTTCACGATCATTTCTAGAAAAGTATTGTGCAGCTTTAAAAATTTCCTGAACAGCCGTTGGAGAAACCGGACCAAGGTTCTCTCCTAAGGGAGCATCGACGGCGATAGACTCGTCTGAGCTAATAGAGACATTAGAAGGAATAGCCTCAGATTCCACCATTTCAACAGTAACAGGAGGAGAGTTAGGGTCAGCGAACAAATCGCGAGATTGACTACTGTCCGAATTTCCGGCCGAAAGATGGTGGAAGTCAACCATGGTATCAGAACAAAAAGCCGGGTAAAGAAGAGAGAACAAGAACAGAGTAAGGAATAGGCGGACGGGAAGTAGAAAAGGAAAGGTGCAGACGGAGGAAGGGGCCGGGCGGAGGAGACCGGAGAAAAATGGAGAAACGGAAATATTAGGAGAGGAGGCCAAGGGAGGAAAGAAAGTAGACAGTACCCCAAAAAGGAAAGTCAAAAGCAAAACGGGTAGAAAGAGAGAACCGGTGAAAATAGGTGAGAGGCCGGAACAATTAGGTGGGGGCAAAAGGAGGGCAGGCTAGGAAATTAAGTTTAGAGAGAGGGCAGAGCAAAAATCCTAGAGAGAGAAACATTGCAACTCCTAAATCTATGATCTTTGATAGACCTTCTTATTGTTTCATTGGTTCTCTAAAATTGTCAAAGAAAGAGGTGATTAGGAGTCCTATTAATTCGTTCTAATTTGATTAGCATCAAAAGGACCAAATCAATGACTATCGCGTGAAAAACGATGCGTACATCTCACACAAGTCTTGATTTAGGGAGACCTTCGTATTGTTTCATTGGTTCTCTCAAATTGTCGAAGAAAGAGGTGATTATGAGTCCTATGACTTCGTTCTAGTTTGATTAGCATCAAAAGGAGCAATCCTATCACTATTGCATTAAAAACGATCCGTACATCTCACACAAGTCTTCATTGAGGGGGACCTTCTTATTGTTTGATTAGTTCTCTTAAATTGTCAAAATATAGGTGATTATGAGTCCTATTACTTCATTCTAGTTGAAATTTGTATCAAAAGGAGCAATCCCATCACTATCGCGTCCAAAACGATGCGTAGATCTCACACAAGTCTTCATTTAGGGAGACCTTCATATTGTTTCATTGGTTGTTTTGAATTTACAAAGAAAGAGGTGATTAAGATTTGTATTACTTTGTTCTAGTTTGATTAGCGTCAAAAGGAGAAACCCATAACTATCGCGTCCAAAACCATGCGTACATCTCGCACAAGTCTTCATTTAGGGAGACCTTCTTATTGTTTCATTGGTTCTCTAAAATTGTCAAAATATAGGTGATTATGAGTCCTATTACTTCGTTCTAGTTGAAATTAGCATCAAAAGGAGCAATCACATCACTATCGCGTTCAAAACGATGCGTAGATCTCACACAAGTCTTCATTTAGGGAGACCTTCATATTGTTTCATTGGTTGTTTCGAATTTTCAAAGAAAGAGGTGATTAAGAGTTGTATTACTTCGTTCTATTTTGATTAGAGCCAAAAGGAGAAGCCCATGACTATCGCGTCCAAAACCATGCGTACATCTCACACATTTCTTCATTTAGGGAGACCTTCTTATTGTTTCATTGGTTCTCTAAAATTGTCAAAGAAAGAGATGATTAGTAGTCCTATTAATTCGTTCTAATTTGATTAGCATCAAAAGGACCAAATCAATGACCATCGCGTTAAAAACGATGCGTATATCTCACACAAATCTTGATTTAGGGATACCTTCTTATTGTTTCATTGGTTCTCTCAAATTATCAAAGAAAGAGGTGATTATGAGGCCTATGACTTCGTTCTAGTTTGATTAGCATGAAAAGGAGCAATCCTATCACTAGTGCATTCAAAACGATCTGTACATCTCACACAAGTCTTCATTTAGGGAGACCTTCTTATTGTTTGATTAGTTCTCTCAAATTGTTAAAATATATGTGATTATGAGTCCTATTACTTCATTCTAGTTGATATTAGCATCAAAAGGAGCAATCCCATCACTATCGCGTCCAAAACGATGCGTAGATCTCACACAAGTCTTCATTTAGGGAGACCTTCATATTGTTTCATTGGTTGTTTCTAATTTACAAAGAAAGAGGTGATTAAGAGACTGTGTTACTTCTTTCTAGTTTGATTAGCTTTAAAAAGGAGAAACCCATGACTATCGCGTCCAAAACCATGCGTACATCTCACACAAGTCTTCATTTAGGGAGACCTTCTTATTGTTTCAGTAGTTCTCTCAAATTGTCAAAATATAGGTGATTATGAGTCATATTACTTCGTTCTGGTTGAAATTAGCATCAAAAGGAGCAATCACATCACTATCGCGTTCAAAACGATGCGTAGATCTCACACAAGTCTTCATTTAGGGAGACCTTCATATTGTTTTATTGGTTGTTTCAAATTTACAAAGAAAGAGGTGATTAAGAGTTGTATTACTTCGTTTTAGTTTGATTAGCGTCAAGAGGAGAAACCCATGACTATCGCGTCCAAAACCATGCGTACATCTCACACAAGTCTTCATTTAGGTAGACCTTCTTATTGTTTCATTGGTTCTCTAAAATTGTCAAAGAAAGAGGTGATTAGGAGTCCTATTAATTCGTTCTAATTTGATTAGCATCAAAAGGACCAAATCAATGACTATCGCGTTAAAAACGATGCGTACATCTCACACAAGTCTTGATTTAGGGAGACCTTCGTATTGTTTCATTGGTTCTCTCAAATTGTCGAAGAAAGAGGTGATTATGAGTCCTATGACTTCGTTCTAGTTTGATTAGCATCGAAAGGAGCAATCCTATCACTATTGCATTAAAAACGATCCGTACATCTCACACAAGTCTTCATTGAGGGGGACCTTCTTATTGTTTGATTAGTTCTCTTAAATTGTCAAAATATAGGTGATTATGAGTCCTATTACTTCATTCTAGTTGAAATTTGTATCAAAAGGAGCAATCCCATCACTATCGCGTCCAAAACGATGCGTAGATCTCACACAAGTCTTCATTTAGGGAGACCTTCATATTGTTTCATTGGTTGTTTTGAATTTACAAAGAAAGAGGTGATTAAGATTTGTATTACTTTGTTCTAGTTTGATTAGCGTCAAAAGGAGAAACCCATAACTATCGCGTCCAAAACCATGCGTACATCTCGCACAAGTCTTCATTTAGGGAGACCTTCTTATTGTTTCATTGGTTCTCTAAAATTGTCAAAATATAGGTGATTATGAGTCCTATTACTTCGTTCTAGTTGAAATTAGCATCAAAAGGAGCAATCACATCACTATCGCGTTCAAAACGATGCGTAGATCTCACACAAGTCTTCATTTAGGGAGACCTTCATATTGTTTCATTGGTTGTTTCGAATTTTCAAAGAAAGAGGTGATTAAGAGTTGTATTACTTCGTTCTATTTTGATTAGCGCCAAAAGGAGAAACCCATGACTATCGCGTCCAAAACCATGCGTACATCTCACACATTTCTTCATTTAGGGAGACCTTCTTATTGTTTCATTGGTTCTCTAAAATTGTCAAAGAAAGAGATGATTAGTAGTCCTATTAATTCGTTCTAATTTGATTAGCATCAAAAGGACCAAATCAATGACCATCGCGTTAAAAACGATGCGTATATCTCACACAAATCTTGATTTAGGGATACCTTCTTATTGTTTCATTGGTTCTCTCAAATTATCAAAGAAAGAGGTGATTATGAGGCCTATGACTTCGTTCTAGTTTGATTAGCATGAAAAGGAGCAATCCTATCACTAGTGCATTCAAAACGATCTGTACATCTCACACAAGTCTTCATTTAGGGAGACCTTCTTATTGTTTGATTAGTTCTCTCAAATTGTTAAAATATATGTGATTATGAGTCCTATTACTTCATTCTAGTTGATATTAGCATCAAAAGGAGCAATCCCATCACTATCGCGTCCAAAACGATGCGTAGATCTCACACAAGTCTTCATTTAGGGAGACCTTCATATTGTTTCATTGGTTGTTTCTAATTTACAAAGAAAGAGGTGATTAAGAGACTGTGTTACTTCTTTCTAGTTTGATTAGCTTTAAAAAGGAGAAACCCATGACTATCGCGTCCAAAACCATGCGTACATCTCACACAAGTCTTCATTTAGGGAGACCTTCTTATTGTTTCAGTAGTTCTCTCAAATTGTCAAAATATAGGTGATTATGAGTCATATTACTTCGTTCTGGTTGAAATTAGCATCAAAAGGAGCAATCACATCACTATCGCGTTCAAAACGATGCGTAGATCTCACACAAGTCTTCATTTAGGGAGACCTTCATATTGTTTTATTGGTTGTTTCAAATTTACAAAGAAAGAGGTGATTAAGAGTTGTATTACTTCGTTTTAGTTTGATTAGCGTCAAGAGGAGAAACCCATGACTATCGCGTCCAAAACCATGCGTACATCTCACACAAGTCTTCATTTAGGTAGACCTTCTTATTGTTTCATTGGTTCTCTAAAATTGTCAAAGAAAGAGGTGATTAGGAGTCCTATTAATTCGTTCTAATTTGATTAGCATCAAAAGGACCAAATCAATGACTATCGCGTTAAAAACGATGCGTACATCTCACACAAGTCTTGATTTAGGGAGACCTTCGTATTGTTTCATTGGTTCTCTCAAATTGTCGAAGAAAGAGGTGATTATGAGTCCTATGACTTCGTTCTAGTTTGATTAGCATCGAAAAGGAGCAATCCTATCACTATTGCATTAAAAACGATCCGTACATCTCACACAAGTCTTCATTGAGGGGGACCTTCTTATTGTTTGATTAGTTCTCTTAAATTGTCAAAATATAGGTGATTATGAGTCCTATTACTTCATTCTAGTTGAAATTTGTATCAAAAGGAGCAATCCCATCACTATCGCGTCCAAAACGATGCGTAGATCTCACACAAGTCTTCATTTAGGGAGACCTTCATATTGTTTCATTGGTTGTTTTGAATTTACAAAGAAAGAGGTGATTAAGATTTGTATTACTTTGTTCTAGTTTGATTAGCGTCAAAAGGAGAAACCCATAACTATCGCGTCCAAAACCATGCGTACATCTCGCACAAGTCTTCATTTAGGGAGACCTTCTTATTGTTTCATTGGTTCTCTAAAATTGTCAAAATATAGGTGATTATGAGTCCTATTACTTCGTTCTAGTTGAAATTAGCATCAAAAGGAGCAATCACATCACTATCGCGTTCAAAACGATGCGTAGATCTCACACAAGTCTTCATTTAGGGAGACCTTCATATTGTTTCATTGGTTGTTTCGAATTTTCAAAGAAAGAGGTGATTAAGAGTTGTATTACTTCGTTCTATTTTGATTAGCGCCAAAAGGAGAAACCCATGACTATCGCGTCCAAAACCATGCGTACATCTCACACATTTCTTCATTTAGGGAGACCTTCTTATTGTTTCATTGGTTCTCTAAAATTGTCAAAGAAAGAGATGATTAGTAGTCCTATTAATTCGTTCTAATTTGATTAGCATCAAAAGGACCAAATCAATGACCATCGCGTTAAAAACGATGCGTATATCTCACACAAATCTTGATTTAGGGATACCTTCTTATTGTTTCATTGGTTCTCTCAAATTATCAAAGAAAGAGGTGATTATGAGGCCTATGACTTCGTTCTAGTTTGATTAGCATGAAAAGGAGCAATCCTATCACTAGTGCATTCAAAACGATCTGTACATCTCACACAAGTCTTCATTTAGGGAGACCTTCTTATTGTTTGATTAGTTCTCTCAAATTGTTAAAATATATGTGATTATGAGTCCTATTACTTCATTCTAGTTGATATTAGCATCAAAAGGAGCAATCCCATCACTATCGCGTCCAAAACGATGCGTAGATCTCACACAAGTCTTCATTTAGGGAGACCTTCATATTGTTTCATTGGTTGTTTCTAATTTACAAAGAAAGAGGTGATTAAGAGACTGTGTTACTTCTTTCTAGTTTGATTAGCTTTAAAAAGGAGAAACCCATGACTATCGCGTCCAAAACCATGCGTACATCTCACACAAGTCTTCATTTAGGGAGACCTTCTTATTGTTTCAGTAGTTCTCTCAAATTGTCAAAATATAGGTGATTATGAGTCATATTACTTCGTTCTGGTTGAAATTAGCATCAAAAGGAGCAATCACATCACTATCGCGTTCAAAACGATGCGTAGATCTCACACAAGTCTTCATTTAGGGAGACCTTCATATTGTTTTATTGGTTGTTTCAAATTTACAAAGAAAGAGGTGATTAAGAGTTGTATTACTTCGTTTTAGTTTGATTAGCGTCAAGAGGAGAAACCCATGACTATCGCGTCCAAAACCATGCGTACATCTCACACAAGTCTTCATTTAGGTAGACCTTCTTATTGTTTCATTGGTTCTCTAAAATTGTCAAAGAAAGAGGTGATTAGGAGTCCTATTAATTCGTTCTAATTTGATTAGCATCAAAAGGACCAAATCAATGACTATCGCGTTAAAAACGATGCGTACATCTCACACAAGTCTTGATTTAGGGAGACCTTCGTATTGTTTCATTGGTTCTCTCAAATTGTCGAAGAAAGAGGTGATTATGAGTCCTATGACTTCGTTCTAGTTTGATTAGCATCAAAAGGAGCAATCCTATCACTATTGCATTAAAAACGATCCGTACATCTCACACAAGTCTTCATTGAGGGGGACCTTCTTATTGTTTGATTAGTTCTCTTAAATTGTCAAAA
Organism: Panax stipuleanatus; assembly: GCA_020205555.1. NCBI lineage: Eukaryota > Viridiplantae > Streptophyta > Magnoliopsida > Apiales > Araliaceae > Panax > Panax stipuleanatus. The sequence goes on along the minus strand of JAINUT010001953.1, from coordinate 177,660 downwards.
TATAGGTGATTATGAGTCCTATTACTTCATTCTAGTTGAAATTTGTATCAAAAGGAGCAATCCCATCACTATCGCGTCCAAAACGATGCGTAGATCTCACACAAGTCTTCATTTAGGGAGACCTTCATATTGTTTCATTGGTTGTTTTGAATTTACAAAGAAAGAGGTGATTAAGATTTGTATTACTTTGTTCTAGTTTGATTAGCGTCAAAAGGAGAAACCCATAACTATCGCGTCCAAAACCATGCGTACATCTCGCACAAGTCTTCATTTAGGGAGACCTTCTTATTGTTTCATTGGTTCTCTAAAATTGTCAAAATATAGGTGATTATGAGTCCTATTACTTCGTTCTAGTTGAAATTAGCATCAAAAGGAGCAATCACATCACTATCGCGTTCAAAACGATGCGTAGATCTCACACAAGTCTTCATTTAGGGAGACCTTCATATTGTTTCATTGGTTGTTTCGAATTTTCAAAGAAAGAGGTGATTAAGAGTTGTATTACTTCGTTCTATTTTGATTAGCGCCAAAAGGAGAAACCCATGACTATCGCGTCCAAAACCATGCGTACATCTCACACATTTCTTCATTTAGGGAGACCTTCTTATTGTTTCATTGGTTCTCTAAAATTGTCAAAGAAAGAGATGATTAGTAGTCCTATTAATTCGTTCTAATTTGATTAGCATCAAAAGGACCAAATCAATGACCATCGCGTTAAAAACGATGCGTATATCTCACACAAATCTTGATTTAGGGATACCTTCTTATTGTTTCATTGGTTCTCTCAAATTATCAAAGAAAGAGGTGATTATGAGGCCTATGACTTCGTTCTAGTTTGATTAGCATGAAAAGGAGCAATCCTATCACTAGTGCATTCAAAACGATCTGTACATCTCACACAAGTCTTCATTTAGGGAGACCTTCTTATTGTTTGATTAGTTCTCTCAAATTGTTAAAATATATGTGATTATGAGTCCTATTACTTCATTCTAGTTGATATTAGCATCAAAAGGAGCAATCCCATCACTATCGCGTCCAAAACGATGCGTAGATCTCACACAAGTCTTCATTTAGGGAGACCTTCATATTGTTTCATTGGTTGTTTCTAATTTACAAAGAAAGAGGTGATTAAGAGACTGTGTTACTTCTTTCTAGTTTGATTAGCTTTAAAAAGGAGAAACCCATGACTATCGCGTCCAAAACCATGCGTACATCTCACACAAGTCTTCATTTAGGGAGACCTTCTTATTGTTTCAGTAGTTCTCTCAAATTGTCAAAATATAGGTGATTATGAGTCATATTACTTCGTTCTGGTTGAAATTAGCATCAAAAGGAGCAATCACATCACTATCGCGTTCAAAACGATGCGTAGATCTCACACAAGTCTTCATTTAGGGAGACCTTCATATTGTTTTATTGGTTGTTTCAAATTTACAAAGAAAGAGGTGATTAAGAGTTGTATTACTTCGTTTTAGTTTGATTAGCGTCAAGAGGAGAAACCCATGACTATCGCGTCCAAAACCATGCGTACATCTCACACAAGTCTTCATTTAGGTAGACCTTCTTATTGTTTCATTGGTTCTCTAAAATTGTCAAAGAAAGAGGTGATTAGGAGTCCTATTAATTCGTTCTAATTTGATTAGCATCAAAAGGACCAAATCAATGACTATCGCGTTAAAAACGATGCGTACATCTCACACAAGTCTTGATTTAGGGAGACCTTCGTATTGTTTCATTGGTTCTCTCAAATTGTCGAAGAAAGAGGTGATTATGAGTCCTATGACTTCGTTCTAGTTTGATTAGCATCAAAAGGAGCAATCCTATCACTATTGCATTAAAAACGATCCGTACATCTCACACAAGTCTTCATTGAGGGGGACCTTCTTATTGTTTGATTAGTTCTCTTAAATTGTCAAAATATAGGTGATTATGAGTCCTATTACTTCATTCTAGTTGAAATTTGTATCAAAAGGAGCAATCCCATCACTATCGCGTCCAAAACGATGCGTAGATCTCACACAAGTCTTCATTTAGGGAGACCTTCATATTGTTTCATTGGTTGTTTTGAATTTACAAAGAAAGAGGTGATTAAGATTTGTATTACTTTGTTCTAGTTTGATTAGCGTCAAAAGGAGAAACCCATAACTATCGCGTCCAAAACCATGCGTACATCTCGCACAAGTCTTCATTTAGGGAGACCTTCTTATTGTTTCATTGGTTCTCTAAAATTGTCAAAATATAGGTGATTATGAGTCCTATTACTTCGTTCTAGTTGAAATTAGCATCAAAAGGAGCAATCACATCACTATCGCGTTCAAAACGATGCGTAGATCTCACACAAGTCTTCATTTAGGGAGACCTTCATATTGTTTCATTGGTTGTTTCGAATTTTCAAAGAAAGAGGTGATTAAGAGTTGTATTACTTCGTTCTATTTTGATTAGCGCCAAAAGGAGAAACCCATGACTATCGCGTCCAAAACCATGCGTACATCTCACACATTTCTTCATTTAGGGAGACCTTCTTATTGTTTCATTGGTTCTCTAAAATTGTCAAAGAAAGAGATGATTAGTAGTCCTATTAATTCGTTCTAATTTGATTAGCATCAAAAGGACCAAATCAATGACCATCGCGTTAAAAACGATGCGTATATCTCACACAAATCTTGATTTAGGGATACCTTCTTATTGTTTCATTGGTTCTCTCAAATTATCAAAGAAAGAGGTGATTATGAGGCCTATGACTTCGTTCTAGTTTGATTAGCATGAAAAGGAGCAATCCTATCACTAGTGCATTCAAAACGATCTGTACATCTCACACAAGTCTTCATTTAGGGAGACCTTCTTATTGTTTGATTAGTTCTCTCAAATTGTTAAAATATATGTGATTATGAGTCCTATTACTTCATTCTAGTTGATATTAGCATCAAAAGGAGCAATCCCATCACTATCGCGTCCAAAACGATGCGTAGATCTCACACAAGTCTTCATTTAGGGAGACCTTCATATTGTTTCATTGGTTGTTTCTAATTTACAAAGAAAGAGGTGATTAAGAGACTGTGTTACTTCTTTCTAGTTTGATTAGCTTTAAAAAGGAGAAACCCATGACTATCGCGTCCAAAACCATGCGTACATCTCACACAAGTCTTCATTTAGGGAGACCTTCTTATTGTTTCAGTAGTTCTCTCAAATTGTCAAAATATAGGTGATTATGAGTCATATTACTTCGTTCTGGTTGAAATTAGCATCAAAAGGAGCAATCACATCACTATCGCGTTCAAAACGATGCGTAGATCTCACACAAGTCTTCATTTAGGGAGACCTTCATATTGTTTTATTGGTTGTTTCAAATTTACAAAGAAAGAGGTGATTAAGAGTTGTATTACTTCGTTTTAGTTTGATTAGCGTCAAGAGGAGAAACCCATGACTATCGCGTCCAAAACCATGCGTACATCTCACACAAGTCTTCATTTAGGTAGACCTTCTTATTGTTTCATTGGTTCTCTAAAATTGTCAAAGAAAGAGGTGATTAGGAGTCCTATTAATTCGTTCTAATTTGATTAGCATCAAAAGGACCAAATCAATGACTATCGCGTTAAAAACGATGCGTACATCTCACACAAGTCTTGATTTAGGGAGACCTTCGTATTGTTTCATTGGTTCTCTCAAATTGTCGAAGAAAGAGGTGATTATGAGTCCTATGACTTCGTTCTAGTTTGATTAGCATCAAAAGGAGCAATCCTATCACTATTGCATTAAAAACGATCCGTACATCTCACACAAGTCTTCATTGAGGGGGACCTTCTTATTGTTTGATTAGTTCTCTTAAATTGTCAAAATATAGGTGATTATGAGTCCTATTACTTCATTCTAGTTGAAATTTGTATCAAAAGGAGCAATCCCATCACTATCGCGTCCAAAACGATGCGTAGATCTCACACAAGTCTTCATTTAGGGAGACCTTCATATTGTTTCATTGGTTGTTTTGAATTTACAAAGAAAGAGGTGATTAAGATTTGTATTACTTTGTTCTAGTTTGATTAGCGTCAAAAGGAGAAACCCATAACTATCGCGTCCAAAACCATGCGTACATCTCGCACAAGTCTTCATTTAGGGAGACCTTCTTATTGTTTCATTGGTTCTCTAAAATTGTCAAAATATAGGTGATTATGAGTCCTATTACTTCGTTCTAGTTGAAATTAGCATCAAAAGGAGCAATCACATCACTATCGCGTTCAAAACGATGCGTAGATCTCACACAAGTCTTCATTTAGGGAGACCTTCATATTGTTTCATTGGTTGTTTCGAATTTTCAAAGAAAGAGGTGATTAAGAGTTGTATTACTTCGTTCTATTTTGATTAGCGCCAAAAGGAGAAACCCATGACTATCGCGTCCAAAACCATGCGTACATCTCACACATTTCTTCATTTAGGGAGACCTTCTTATTGTTTCATTGGTTCTCTAAAATTGTCAAAGAAAGAGATGATTAGTAGTCCTATTAATTCGTTCTAATTTGATTAGCATCAAAAGGACCAAATCAATGACCATCGCGTTAAAAACGATGCGTATATCTCACACAAATCTTGATTTAGGGATACCTTCTTATTGTTTCATTGGTTCTCTCAAATTATCAAAGAAAGAGGTGATTATGAGGCCTATGACTTCGTTCTAGTTTGATTAGCATGAAAAGGAGCAATCCTATCACTAGTGCATTCAAAACGATCTGTACATCTCACACAAGTCTTCATTTAGGGAGACCTTCTTATTGTTTGATTAGTTCTCTCAAATTGTTAAAATATATGTGATTATGAGTCCTATTACTTCATTCTAGTTGATATTAGCATCAAAAGGAGCAATCCCATCACTATCGCGTCCAAAACGATGCGTAGATCTCACACAAGTCTTCATTTAGGGAGACCTTCATATTGTTTCATTGGTTGTTTCTAATTTACAAAGAAAGAGGTGATTAAGAGACTGTGTTACTTCTTTCTAGTTTGATTAGCTTTAAAAAGGAGAAACCCATGACTATCGCGTCCAAAACCATGCGTACATCTCACACAAGTCTTCATTTAGGGAGACCTTCTTATTGTTTCAGTAGTTCTCTCAAATTGTCAAAATATAGGTGATTATGAGTCATATTACTTCGTTCTGGTTGAAATTAGCATCAAAAGGAGCAATCACATCACTATCGCGTTCAAAACGATGCGTAGATCTCACACAAGTCTTCATTTAGGGAGACCTTCATATTGTTTTATTGGTTGTTTCAAATTTACAAAGAAAGAGGTGATTAAGAGTTGTATTACTTCGTTTTAGTTTGATTAGCGTCAAGAGGAGAAACCCATGACTATCGCGTCCAAAACCATGCGTACATCTCACACAAGTCTTCATTTAGGTAGACCTTCTTATTGTTTCATTGGTTCTCTAAAATTGTCAAAGAAAGAGGTGATTAGGAGTCCTATTAATTCGTTCTAATTTGATTAGCATCAAAAGGACCAAATCAATGACTATCGCGTTAAAAACGATGCGTACATCTCACACAAGTCTTGATTTAGGGAGACCTTCGTATTGTTTCATTGGTTCTCTCAAATTGTCGAAGAAAGAGGTGATTATGAGTCCTATGACTTCGTTCTAGTTTGATTAGCATCGAAAGGAGCAATCCTATCACTATTGCATTAAAAACGATCCGTACATCTCACACAAGTCTTCATTGAGGGGGACCTTCTTATTGTTTGATTAGTTCTCTTAAATTGTCAAAATATAGGTGATTATGAGTCCTATTACTTCATTCTAGTTGAAATTTGTATCAAAAGGAGCAATCCCATCACTATCGCGTCCAAAACGATGCGTAGATCTCACACAAGTCTTCATTTAGGGAGACCTTCATATTGTTTCATTGGTTGTTTTGAATTTACAAAGAAAGAGGTGATTAAGATTTGTATTACTTTGTTCTAGTTTGATTAGCGTCAAAAGGAGAAACCCATAACTATCGCGTCCAAAACCATGCGTACATCTCGCACAAGTCTTCATTTAGGGAGACCTTCTTATTGTTTCATTGGTTCTCTAAAATTGTCAAAATATAGGTGATTATGAGTCCTATTACTTCGTTCTAGTTGAAATTAGCATCAAAAGGAGCAATCACATCACTATCGCGTTCAAAACGATGCGTAGATCTCACACAAGTCTTCATTTAGGGAGACCTTCATATTGTTTCATTGGTTGTTTCGAATTTTCAAAGAAAGAGGTGATTAAGAGTTGTATTACTTCGTTCTATTTTGATTAGCGCCAAAAGGAGAAACCCATGACTATCGCGTCCAAAACCATGCGTACATCTCACACATTTCTTCATTTAGGGAGACCTTCTTATTGTTTCATTGGTTCTCTAAAATTGTCAAAGAAAGAGATGATTAGTAGTCCTATTAATTCGTTCTAATTTGATTAGCATCAAAAGGACCAAATCAATGACCATCGCGTTAAAAACGATGCGTATATCTCACACAAATCTTGATTTAGGGATACCTTCTTATTGTTTCATTGGTTCTCTCAAATTATCAAAGAAAGAGGTGATTATGAGGCCTATGACTTCGTTCTAGTTTGATTAGCATGAAAAGGAGCAATCCTATCACTAGTGCATTCAAAACGATCTGTACATCTCACACAAGTCTTCATTTAGGGAGACCTTCTTATTGTTTGATTAGTTCTCTCAAATTGTTAAAATATATGTGATTATGAGTCCTATTACTTCATTCTAGTTGATATTAGCATCAAAAGGAGCAATCCCATCACTATCGCGTCCAAAACGATGCGTAGATCTCACACAAGTCTTCATTTAGGGAGACCTTCATATTGTTTCATTGGTTGTTTCTAATTTACAAAGAAAGAGGTGATTAAGAGACTGTGTTACTTCTTTCTAGTTTGATTAGCTTTAAAAAGGAGAAACCCATGACTATCGCGTCCAAAACCATGCGTACATCTCACACAAGTCTTCATTTAGGGAGACCTTCTTATTGTTTCAGTAGTTCTCTCAAATTGTCAAAATATAGGTGATTATGAGTCATATTACTTCGTTCTGGTTGAAATTAGCATCAAAAGGAGCAATCACATCACTATCGCGTTCAAAACGATGCGTAGATCTCACACAAGTCTTCATTTAGGGAGACCTTCATATTGTTTTATTGGTTGTTTCAAATTTACAAAGAAAGAGGTGATTAAGAGTTGTATTACTTCGTTTTAGTTTGATTAGCGTCAAGAGGAGAAACCCATGACTATCGCGTCCAAAACCATGCGTACATCTCACACAAGTCTTCATTTAGGTAGACCTTCTTATTGTTTCATTGGTTCTCTAAAATTGTCAAAGAAAGAGGTGATTAGGAGTCCTATTAATTCGTTCTAATTTGATTAGCATCAAAAGGACCAAATCAATGACTATCGCGTTAAAAACGATGCGTACATCTCACACAAGTCTTGATTTAGGGAGACCTTCGTATTGTTTCATTGGTTCTCTCAAATTGTCGAAGAAAGAGGTGATTATGAGTCCTATGACTTCGTTCTAGTTTGATTAGCATCGAAAGGAGCAATCCTATCACTATTGCATTAAAAACGATCCGTACATCTCACACAAGTCTTCATTGAGGGGGACCTTCTTATTGTTTGATTAGTTCTCTTAAATTGTCAAAATATAGGTGATTATGAGTCCTATTACTTCATTCTAGTTGAAATTTGTATCAAAAGGAGCAATCCCATCACTATCGCGTCCAAAACGATGCGTAGATCTCACACAAGTCTTCATTTAGGGAGACCTTCATATTGTTTCATTGGTTGTTTTGAATTTACAAAGAAAGAGGTGATTAAGATTTGTATTACTTTGTTCTAGTTTGATTAGCGTCAAAAGGAGAAACCCATAACTATCGCGTCCAAAACCATGCGTACATCTCGCACAAGTCTTCATTTAGGGAGACCTTCTTATTGTTTCATTGGTTCTCTAAAATTGTCAAAATATAGGTGATTATGAGTCCTATTACTTCGTTCTAGTTGAAATTAGCATCAAAAGGAGCAATCACATCACTATCGCGTTCAAAACGATGCGTAGATCTCACACAAGTCTTCATTTAGGGAGACCTTCATATTGTTTCATTGGTTGTTTCGAATTTTCAAAGAAAGAGGTGATTAAGAGTTGTATTACTTCGTTCTATTTTGATTAGCGCCAAAAGGAGAAACCCATGACTATCGCGTCCAAAACCATGCGTACATCTCACACATTTCTTCATTTAGGGAGACCTTCTTATTGTTTCATTGGTTCTCTAAAATTGTCAAAGAAAGAGATGATTAGTAGTCCTATTAATTCGTTCTAATTTGATTAGCATCAAAAGGACCAAATCAATGACCATCGCGTTAAAAACGATGCGTATATCTCACACAAATCTTGATTTAGGGATACCTTCTTATTGTTTCATTGGTTCTCTCAAATTATCAAAGAAAGAGGTGATTATGAGGCCTATGACTTCGTTCTAGTTTGATTAGCATGAAAAGGAGCAATCCTATCACTAGTGCATTCAAAACGATCTGTACATCTCACACAAGTCTTCATTTAGGGAGACCTTCTTATTGTTTGATTAGTTCTCTCAAATTGTTAAAATATATGTGATTATGAGTCCTATTACTTCATTCTAGTTGATATTAGCATCAAAAGGAGCAATCCCATCACTATCGCGTCCAAAACGATGCGTAGATCTCACACAAGTCTTCATTTAGGGAGACCTTCATATTGTTTCATTGGTTGTTTCTAATTTACAAAGAAAGAGGTGATTAAGAGACTGTGTTACTTCTTTCTAGTTTGATTAGCTTTAAAAAGGAGAAACCCATGACTATCGCGTCCAAAACCATGCGTACATCTCACACAAGTCTTCATTTAGGGAGACCTTCTTATTGTTTCAGTAGTTCTCTCAAATTGTCAAAATATAGGTGATTATGAGTCATATTACTTCGTTCTGGTTGAAATTAGCATCAAAAGGAGCAATCACATCACTATCGCGTTCAAAACGATGCGTAGATCTCACACAAGTCTTCATTTAGGGAGACCTTCATATTGTTTTATTGGTTGTTTCAAATTTACAAAGAAAGAGGTGATTAAGAGTTGTATTACTTCGTTTTAGTTTGATTAGCGTCAAGAGGAGAAACCCATGACTATCGCGTCCAAAACCATGCGTACATCTCACACAAGTCTTCATTTAGGTAGACCTTCTTATTGTTTCATTGGTTCTCTAAAATTGTCAAAGAAAGAGGTGATTAGGAGTCCTATTAATTCGTTCTAATTTGATTAGCATCAAAAGGACCAAATCAATGACTATCGCGTTAAAAACGATGCGTACATCTCACACAAGTCTTGATTTAGGGAGACCTTCGTATTGTTTCATTGGTTCTCTCAAATTGTCGAAGAAAGAGGTGATTATGAGTCCTATGACTTCGTTCTAGTTTGATTAGCATCGAAAAGGAGCAATCCTATCACTATTGCATTAAAAACGATCCGTACATCTCACACAAGTCTTCATTGAGGGGGACCTTCTTATTGTTTGATTAGTTCTCTTAAATTGTCAAAATATAGGTGATTATGAGTCCTATTACTTCATTCTAGTTGAAATTTGTATCAAAAGGAGCAATCCCATCACTATCGCGTCCAAAACGATGCGTAGATCTCACACAAGTCTTCATTTAGGGAGACCTTCATATTGTTTCATTGGTTGTTTTGAATTTACAAAGAAAGAGGTGATTAAGATTTGTATTACTTTGTTCTAGTTTGATTAGCGTCAAAAGGAGAAACCCATAACTATCGCGTCCAAAACCATGCGTACATCTCGCACAAGTCTTCATTTAGGGAGACCTTCTTATTGTTTCATTGGTTCTCTAAAATTGTCAAAATATAGGTGATTATGAGTCCTATTACTTCGTTCTAGTTGAAATTAGCATCAAAAGGAGCAATCACATCACTATCGCGTTCAAAACGATGCGTAGATCTCACACAAGTCTTCATTTAGGGAGACCTTCATATTGTTTCATTGGTTGTTTCGAATTTTCAAAGAAAGAGGTGATTAAGAGTTGTATTACTTCGTTCTAGTTTTGATTAGCGCCAAAAGGAGAAACCCATGACTATCGCGTCCAAAACCATGCGTACATCTCACACATTTCTTCATTTAGGGAGACCTTCTTATTGTTTCATTGGTTCTCTAAAATTGTCAAAGAAAGAGATGATTAGTAGTCCTATTAATTCGTTCTAATTTGATTAGCATCAAAAGGACCAAATCAATGACCATCGCGTTAAAAACGATGCGTATATCTCACACAAATCTTGATTTAGGGATACCTTCTTATTGTTTCATTGGTTCTCTCAAATTATCAAAGAAAGAGGTGATTATGAGGCCTATGACTTCGTTCTAGTTTGATTAGCATGAAAAGGAGCAATCCTATCACTAGTGCATTCAAAACGATCTGTACATCTCACACAAGTCTTCATTTAGGGAGACCTTCTTATTGTTTGATTAGTTCTCTCAAATTGTTAAAATATATGTGATTATGAGTCCTATTACTTCATTCTAGTTGATATTAGCATCAAAAGGAGCAATCCCATCACTATCGCGTCCAAAACGATGCGTAGATCTCACACAAGTCTTCATTTAGGGAGACCTTCATATTGTTTCATTGGTTGTTTCTAATTTACAAAGAAAGAGGTGATTAAGAGACTGTGTTACTTCTTTCTAGTTTGATTAGCTTTAAAAAGGAGAAACCCATGACTATCGCGTCCAAAACCATGCGTACATCTCACACAAGTCTTCATTTAGGGAGACCTTCTTATTGTTTCAGTAGTTCTCTCAAATTGTCAAAATATAGGTGATTATGAGTCATATTACTTCGTTCTGGTTGAAATTAGCATCAAAAGGAGCAATCACATCACTATCGCGTTCAAAACGATGCGTAGATCTCACACAAGTCTTCATTTAGGGAGACCTTCATATTGTTTTATTGGTTGTTTCAAATTTACAAAGAAAGAGGTGATTAAGAGTTGTATTACTTCGTTTTAGTTTGATTAGCGTCAAGAGGAGAAACCCATGACTATCGCGTCCAAAACCATGCGTACATCTCACACAAGTCTTCATTTAGGTAGACCTTCTTATTGTTTCATTGGTTCTCTAAAATTGTCAAAGAAAGAGGTGATTAGGAGTCCTATTAATTCGTTCTAATTTGATTAGCATCAAAAGGACCAAATCAATGACTATCGCGTTAAAAACGATGCGTACATCTCACACAAGTCTTGATTTAGGGAGACCTTCGTATTGTTTCATTGGTTCTCTCAAATTGTCGAAGAAAGAGGTGATTATGAGTCCTATGACTTCGTTCTAGTTTGATTAGCATCGAAAGGAGCAATCCTATCACTATTGCATTAAAAACGATCCGTACATCTCACACAAGTCTTCATTGAGGGGGACCTTCTTATTGTTTGATTAGTTCTCTTAAATTGTCAAAATATAGGTGATTATGAGTCCTATTACTTCATTCTAGTTGAAATTTGTATCAAAAGGAGCAATCCCATCACTATCGCGTCCAAAACGATGCGTAGATCTCACACAAGTCTTCATTTAGGGAGACCTTCATATTGTTTCATTGGTTGTTTTGAATTTACAAAGAAAGAGGTGATTAAGATTTGTATTACTTTGTTCTAGTTTGATTAGCGTCAAAAGGAGAAACCCATAACTATCGCGTCCAAAACCATGCGTACATCTCGCACAAGTCTTCATTTAGGGAGACCTTCTTATTGTTTCATTGGTTCTCTAAAATTGTCAAAATATAGGTGATTATGAGTCCTATTACTTCGTTCTAGTTGAAATTAGCATCAAAAGGAGCAATCACATCACTATCGCGTTCAAAACGATGCGTAGATCTCACACAAGTCTTCATTTAGGGAGACCTTCATATTGTTTCATTGGTTGTTTCGAATTTTCAAAGAAAGAGGTGATTAAGAGTTGTATTACTTCGTTCTATTTTGATTAGCGCCAAAAGGAGAAACCCATGACTATCGCGTCCAAAACCATGCGTACATCTCACACATTTCTTCATTTAGGGAGACCTTCTTATTGTTTCATTGGTTCTCTAAAATTGTCAAAGAAAGAGATGATTAGTAGTCCTATTAATTCGTTCTAATTTGATTAGCATCAAAAGGACCAAATCAATGACCATCGCGTTAAAAACGATGCGTATATCTCACACAAATCTTGATTTAGGGATACCTTCTTATTGTTTCATTGGTTCTCTCAAATTATCAAAGAAAGAGGTGATTATGAGGCCTATGACTTCGTTCTAGTTTGATTAGCATGAAAAGGAGCAATCCTATCACTAGTGCATTCAAAACGATCTGTACATCTCACACAAGTCTTCATTTAGGGAGACCTTCTTATTGTTTGATTAGTTCTCTCAAATTGTTAAAATATATGTGATTATGAGTCCTATTACTTCATTCTAGTTGATATTAGCATCAAAAGGAGCAATCCCATCACTATCGCGTCCAAAACGATGCGTAGATCTCACACAAGTCTTCATTTAGGGAGACCTTCATATTGTTTCATTGGTTGTTTCTAATTTACAAAGAAAGAGGTGATTAAGAGACTGTGTTACTTCTTTCTAGTTTGATTAGCTTTAAAAAGGAGAAACCCATGACTATCGCGTCCAAAACCATGCGTACATCTCACACAAGTCTTCATTTAGGGAGACCTTCTTATTGTTTCAGTAGTTCTCTCAAATTGTCAAAATATAGGTGATTATGAGTCATATTACTTCGTTCTGGTTGAAATTAGCATCAAAAGGAGCAATCACATCACTATCGCGTTCAAAACGATGCGTAGATCTCACACAAGTCTTCATTTAGGGAGACCTTCATATTGTTTTATTGGTTGTTTCAAATTTACAAAGAAAGAGGTGATTAAGAGTTGTATTACTTCGTTTTAGTTTGATTAGCGTCAAGAGGAGAAACCCATGACTATCGCGTCCAAAACCATGCGTACATCTCACACAAGTCTTCATTTAGGTAGACCTTCTTATTGTTTCATTGGTTCTCTAAAATTGTCAAAGAAAGAGGTGATTAGGAGTCCTATTAATTCGTTCTAATTTGATTAGCATCAAAAGGACCAAATCAATGACTATCGCGTTAAAAACGATGCGTACATCTCACACAAGTCTTGATTTAGGGAGACCTTCGTATTGTTTCATTGGTTCTCTCAAATTGTCGAAGAAAGAGGTGATTATGAGTCCTATGACTTCGTTCTAGTTTGATTAGCATCGAAAAGGAGCAATCCTATCACTATTGCATTAAAAACGATCCGTACATCTCACACAAGTCTTCATTGAGGGGGACCTTCTTATTGTTTGATTAGTTCTCTTAAATTGTCAAAATATAGGTGATTATGAGTCCTATTACTTCATTCTAGTTGAAATTTGTATCAAAAGGAGCAATCCCATCACTATCGCGTCCAAAACGATGCGTAGATCTCACACAAGTCTTCATTTAGGGAGACCTTCATATTGTTTCATTGGTTGTTTTGAATTTACAAAGAAAGAGGTGATTAAGATTTGTATTACTTTGTTCTAGTTTGATTAGCGTCAAAAGGAGAAACCCATAACTATCGCGTCCAAAACCATGCGTACATCTCGCACAAGTCTTCATTTAGGGAGACCTTCTTATTGTTTCATTGGTTCTCTAAAATTGTCAAAATATAGGTGATTATGAGTCCTATTACTTCGTTCTAGTTGAAATTAGCATCAAAAGGAGCAATCACATCACTATCGCGTTCAAAACGATGCGTAGATCTCACACAAGTCTTCATTTAGGGAGACCTTCATATTGTTTCATTGGTTGTTTCGAATTTTCAAAGAAAGAGGTGATTAAGAGTTGTATTACTTCGTTCTAGTTTTGATTAGCGCCAAAAGGAGAAACCCATGACTATCGCGTCCAAAACCATGCGTACATCTCACACATTTCTTCATTTAGGGAGACCTTCTTATTGTTTCATTGGTTCTCTAAAATTGTCAAAGAAAGAGATGATTAGTAGTCCTATTAATTCGTTCTAATTTGATTAGCATCAAAAGGACCAAATCAATGACCATCGCGTTAAAAACGATGCGTATATCTCACACAAATCTTGATTTAGGGATACCTTCTTATTGTTTCATTGGTTCTCTCAAATTATCAAAGAAAGAGGTGATTATGAGGCCTATGACTTCGTTCTAGTTTGATTAGCATGAAAAGGAGCAATCCTATCACTAGTGCATTCAAAACGATCTGTACATCTCACACAAGTCTTCATTTAGGGAGACCTTCTTATTGTTTGATTAGTTCTCTCAAATTGTTAAAATATATGTGATTATGAGTCCTATTACTTCATTCTAGTTGATATTAGCATCAAAAGGAGCAATCCCATCACTATCGCGTCCAAAACGATGCGTAGATCTCACACAAGTCTTCATTTAGGGAGACCTTCATATTGTTTCATTGGTTGTTTCTAATTTACAAAGAAAGAGGTGATTAAGAGACTGTGTTACTTCTTTCTAGTTTGATTAGCTTTAAAAAGGAGAAACCCATGACTATCGCGTCCAAAACCATGCGTACATCTCACACAAGTCTTCATTTAGGGAGACCTTCTTATTGTTTCAGTAGTTCTCTCAAATTGTCAAAATATAGGTGATTATGAGTCATATTACTTCGTTCTGGTTGAAATTAGCATCAAAAGGAGCAATCACATCACTATCGCGTTCAAAACGATGCGTAGATCTCACACAAGTCTTCATTTAGGGAGACCTTCATATTGTTTTATTGGTTGTTTCAAATTTACAAAGAAAGAGGTGATTAAGAGTTGTATTACTTCGTTTTAGTTTGATTAGCGTCAAGAGGAGAAACCCATGACTATCGCGTCCAAAACCATGCGTACATCTCACACAAGTCTTCATTTAGGTAGACCTTCTTATTGTTTCATTGGTTCTCTAAAATTGTCAAAGAAAGAGGTGATTAGGAGTCCTATTAATTCGTTCTAATTTGATTAGCATCAAAAGGACCAAATCAATGACTATCGCGTTAAAAACGATGCGTACATCTCACACAAGTCTTGATTTAGGGAGACCTTCGTATTGTTTCATTGGTTCTCTCAAATTGTCGAAGAAAGAGGTGATTATGAGTCCTATGACTGGAGACCTTCGTATTGTTTCATTGGTTCTCTCAAATTGTCGAAGAAAGAGGTGATTATGAGTCCTATGACTTCGTTCTAGTTTGATTAGCATCGAAAAGGAGCAATCCTATCACTATTGCATTAAAAACGATCCGTACATCTCACACAAGTCTTCATTGAGGGGGACCTTCTTATTGTTTGATTAGTTCTCTTAAATTGTCAAAATATAGGTGATTATGAGTCCTATTACTTCATTCTAGTTGAAATTTGTATCAAAAGGAGCAATCCCATCACTATCGCGTCCAAAACGATGCGTAGATCTCACACAAGTCTTCATTTAGGGAGACCTTCATATTGTTTCATTGGTTGTTTTGAATTTACAAAGAAAGAGGTGATTAAGATTTGTATTACTTTGTTCTAGTTTGATTAGCGTCAAAAGGAGAAACCCATAACTATCGCGTCCAAAACCATGCGTACATCTCGCACAAGTCTTCATTTAGGGAGACCTTCTTATTGTTTCATTGGTTCTCTAAAATTGTCAAAATATAGGTGATTATGAGTCCTATTACTTCGTTCTAGTTGAAATTAGCATCAAAAGGAGCAATCACATCACTATCGCGTTCAAAACGATGCGTAGATCTCACACAAGTCTTCATTTAGGGAGACCTTCATATTGTTTCATTGGTTGTTTCGAATTTTCAAAGAAAGAGGTGATTAAGAGTTGTATTACTTCGTTCTATTTTGATTAGCGCCAAAAGGAGAAACCCATGACTATCGCGTCCAAAACCATGCGTACATCTCACACATTTCTTCATTTAGGGAGACCTTCTTATTGTTTCATTGGTTCTCTAAAATTGTCAAAGAAAGAGATGATTAGTAGTCCTATTAATTCGTTCTAATTTGATTAGCATCAAAAGGACCAAATCAATGACCATCGCGTTAAAAACGATGCGTATATCTCACACAAATCTTGATTTAGGGATACCTTCTTATTGTTTCATTGGTTCTCTCAAATTATCAAAGAAAGAGGTGATTATGAGGCCTATGACTTCGTTCTAGTTTGATTAGCATGAAAAGGAGCAATCCTATCACTAGTGCATTCAAAACGATCTGTACATCTCACACAAGTCTTCATTTAGGGAGACCTTCTTATTGTTTGATTAGTTCTCTCAAATTGTTAAAATATATGTGATTATGAGTCCTATTACTTCATTCTAGTTGATATTAGCATCAAAAGGAGCAATCCCATCACTATCGCGTCCAAAACGATGCGTAGATCTCACACAAGTCTTCATTTAGGGAGACCTTCATATTGTTTCATTGGTTGTTTCTAATTTACAAAGAAAGAGGTGATTAAGAGACTGTGTTACTTCTTTCTAGTTTGATTAGCTTTAAAAAGGAGAAACCCATGACTATCGCGTCCAAAACCATGCGTACATCTCACACAAGTCTTCATTTAGGGAGACCTTCTTATTGTTTCAGTAGTTCTCTCAAATTGTCAAAATATAGGTGATTATGAGTCATATTACTTCGTTCTGGTTGAAATTAGCATCAAAAGGAGCAATCACATCACTATCGCGTTCAAAACGATGCGTAGATCTCACACAAGTCTTCATTTAGGGAGACCTTCATATTGTTTTATTGGTTGTTTCAAATTTACAAAGAAAGAGGTGATTAAGAGTTGTATTACTTCGTTTTAGTTTGATTAGCGTCAAGAGGAGAAACCCATGAATATCGCGTCCAAAACCATGCGTACATCTCACACAAGTCTTCATTTAGGTAGACCTTCTTATTTATTTTTTTTTTGCTTAATTTAAGCTGTATTAAAAATGAAAAGAGATTACAAGACTCATGGGAAACCCCAAGCAGGGATCAACAAGTCAAGATAGGACAGGCCCTATGATGACAGCTAAAACAACCAATAGGCCAAAGCCTATAAACACACAAAAATTTTATAAGAGATAACTAGAAAAACTAGGACATACATTACAGCCCAAACAGCATAAACCAATAGCCAGCCCAAAAACAAAAAAGGGCCAGACAAAAAGTAGCCCCACAAGATCGGCATATGAACGCCCAGCCCAAACTGAGCAGCAGCTATCAACCTGCCCAAATCTGCAAGCATAGCCAATCATAATGCTGAGAAATCAGTAAATCAGCCTAACCGTCTCCCCGAGCAGGATGGAAAGAAATGCATCAGCGATC
Organism: Panax stipuleanatus; assembly: GCA_020205555.1. Taxonomy (NCBI): domain Eukaryota; kingdom Viridiplantae; phylum Streptophyta; class Magnoliopsida; order Apiales; family Araliaceae; genus Panax; species Panax stipuleanatus. Next base: position 160,260 of record JAINUT010001953.1, on the reverse strand, counting down.
CTAAACCAGACCATCCTGCAGAAAGAGCCCAGTGGCAGCCACCTAAGATACAATCAACCCACAGTAGCAGCCACAAGCCCAAAAACAAAGAGAATTAACGAGACCCAAGGCTAGCGTCATCCTACATCCCAGCATGCTCAAGAACAAATCCGAAGCGTGAAGGCCACAAAACAGCAGCAGCCAGCAGCCATATCAAGCAGAAAATAGCAGAATCCAGCATTAGGAACTGGGAAAAGACCAGCAGGAACCAGCAATCCCAATCCAGATAGCAGAATCCAGCCGAAATCAGAACCTGCAGAAATAGCAAAAGGGGCAGAAACAGCACAAAAATAGCAGACTAGGAGCAGCAAACAAACACAGCTGCACACAGCAGTTGCAAAATCAAGACAGCAAAGCCAAGCATTAATCTGTAAACAGCAGCTCAACCGGTTAAGACAGTGGGTCTAGCAATAACTGCTTCAGCAAAAGCAAAGCTACAGCAGCAGCATGCAAGCTTCAGCAGTAGGACGACAAACCCAGCCAACCCAACATGAACAGAAAATAGCAGAGCAGCAAGCGGGATAACCCAGCCAACCAAAACCTGCAGCAGCCAAAAGGACCAAACAGATTTCTGGCAGCATAAATAGCAACAGTAGCACCTGCAACAAACTGGCCCAAGACAGACCAAACCAACTGCAGGAAACCAGCAAATCAACAGCAGAAAACATCTGCTAGGAAACCACAGCAGCAACAGACCAAGCAACATCAACCAATGAATATCAAAAGCAACAACAGCAACCCAGAAGCAGCAGATAAGGAGCAAACAGCCAGCAGGGAATCCCAGCCAAGGCAACCAAATCATGATACCAAGAAACAGGAAACAAGGCAAAAGAACACAGCCGCAGCAAAGAGACAGACTCAAACAGACAACCCAGCAGACAGGCAGTAGATAAAGCAGGAATTGCAAACCCAAGCCAGCATAAAACCGAGATTACAGCACCAAGTGAACAAGCAATAGCCAAGCAAGGCACGGATCAGAACCCATAACCAGAAGCAGGACAACAATAAAAACGCCAGTCACAAAATAAAAGATTGATAACAAGACCTATTTCTGATTTTTTGAAACTTAGCATTAGTATGAAGCGCACACTTAATCAAATGGATAATGTCACGAATAATTACCCTGGCAGCAGTATTAACTTTGGAAAAGATTCTAGAGTTCCGCTCACCCCATATTCTATAGACCACAACGGCAAAACCCAATCTTAAAAGACTGAAGCAAAACTTGGGACAAGAAGAACTAGAGATAAAATCTGTGATAGTAGACCAATCCCGACTGAAACCTCTCCAACCACAAAGTCTAAGGACTGCAACTAAAATTTGAAAAGAGAAGGAGCAACTAAAGAAGAGATGGCCAAAGGATTCCCTATGACTGCAACAAAGAACACACAAAGGGTCACAATCGAGACCAAACTGGATAAGTCTATCAAGAGTTCTCAACCCATTGTGGAAAGCAAGCCAGAGAATAAAAGAGTGACGTGGAGGCACAATCTTATGCCACACCAAGCTATGCCACCTCACAGGAGTCCCAACATTTCGAATAGAGCGCCAAATAGTAGCAGCCTTCACATCTTTAGCCACAATACCATCCCAGAGAAGCCTATCATGATTATCCGAATTGCAAACTCTAGAAGAATCAAAAGAGGACCTAAAAGCAAAAACATCCTGATGATTGGAAGAAGGAAGAACCCAACTAGAATTGAGAATAATGCTACTAACGGAAGCCGAAGGACCAAGCCCAGAGTTGATAACCAAAGACGAATGCACAGATGTGGCCAAAGGGGAGTGACCCAGCCAAGGATCAAACCAGAGGCTCGTCCTAGCTCCATTGCCAATCTCATAGGAGAGATGCCTACAAGCAAGATCCCTACATTGAAGCACTTTTCTCCAAATCCAGGAGCAGTCATTGGGGATTGGGGTGATCCAAAAGAACTTATTCTTAAGATGAATAGCATGCACCCACTCAGCCCAAAAAGAGGTAGAAGAGGGATTAATAATATTCCATAAATGAATCATGATTAAAGATTTATTCCAATCATCAAGATTCTTAATAGCCAGACCTCCTTCAGCATAAGGAAGAGAAATTTTTGACCAGGCAACTTTGGAACCATATTTTCCCATAGAAGGACCTTTCCATAGGAATCTGGACATAGAGGACTGAAGCTCTTTTAAAGCAGCAGTAGGAAGAATAAAGTGAGAAGACCAATAGGTTTGGGAGGCAAAAATGACTGATTTGATAAGCTGCACATGACCAGCATAGGAAAGAAACTTGTTAGTCCACGAGCGAATTCTGGAAGTGACTCTATCGAGAAGGGGCAGGCAATCAGCAAGACTTAATTTAGTAGTGATCAAAGGAACACCCAGGAAGGTGGCAGGAAACTTCCCAAGTTGGAACCCCAGGTGGCTAATAATGAGATCAACTTGATTAGGAGGGACATGGGATAGGAAACACATACTCTTCAAAGAATTAATGTGTAATCCAGAGGCCAACGAGAACTGATCAAGACAGAGCTTAACAAGCTTCACAGAACCAATGTCACCATGACAAAAAATGATAAGGTCATCTGCAAAGCATAGATGGGTAAGAGACAAAGGCGCCGTTCGCCAGTGAAACTTGAAGGACGGTTGCTTAGAAACCTTAACAAGCAAAAGAGAGAGGACTTCCATAGCAATGACAAAAAGGTAAGGGGAAATGGGATCACCTTGCCTAAGCCCCTTTGCCCCACTAAAGTAACCGCATAAGGCACCATTAACCTTAACAGAGAAGCGGGAGGTCGAAATACATGACTTGATCCAAAACAAGAACTTAGGAGGAAATTGGAAAAGCTTGAGAGCAGCCCAGAGAAAGTCCCAGGAGAGAGAGTCGAAGGCCTTCCTAAGGTCAATCTTCAAGGCACATCTGGCAGGGCCAGAAGGCCTATGATAATTCCTGAATAACTCTTGAGCAATAAGAATGTTATCACCTATTCTCCTTCCCGGAACAAAAGCAGACTGACAGGGAGAAATGATGGAAGGGAGGATGCTCTTGAGCCTAGACGCAATAATCTTCGATATGCATTTATAAGTCGTATTGCAGCAAGAGATGGGCCTATAGTCATTCATAGAAGAGGGGTTTGGAACTTTAGGCACAAGTGCGATAGCAGTAGAGTTAGACCCTCGAAGGAGACAGCCTTGAATGAAGAAAGACTGAATAGCATTAGTAAAGTCCTTTCCAACAATATCCCAAGCATGAATGAAAAAATTCACATTGAAACCATCCGGGCCCGGACTCTTATTCTGCTTCATGTGCTTAAGAGTGGACAAAATCTCAACATCCGAAACGTCACTTTCAAGTAACCGAGCTTGATGAGGAGAGACTCGGTTGGCCACAAAAGGTTCCAGATCATGAAGAATACGACAATCAACAGGAGAAGCAGAGCCCAAAAGATCTCTAAAGTGGTCCACAGCCACACTTTGAACAGCTGAGTGCCCAAGACACATTTGACCCTCAGCGTTCTCAATAGCCAAAATTTTGTTGGAATTCCACCTGTTCTTCATTTGGTTATGAAAAAAACTGGTATTTTTATCACCTTCCTTAAGCCACTGAACTCTGGACTTTTGCTTAAAAAGCTTTTCTTCACAGAGAAGAGCAGCCCACAAGTTAATAGATTGAGCCCTCTGGAGCAGAAGGAGAGAAGGATCTCTCGGATCGAGCACAATGGCACGTTGCGTAGCATGCAAATTATCCCTAGCCCTCTTAACATTGGATAAAAGGTTACCATTGGCCTTATTCAGAATAATTAAAGCCCTCTTAACCGCAATAAGCTTCCCAGAGAGAATTTGTAAAGGGTCACCAAAGCAGGGAGAACACCAAGCAAGCCGAACCACATCAAGATAATTGTCCAGATCAATCATAAAATTGAAGAACTGAAAAGGCTTAGGGATAAAAGGCAAGTGCAAACCAGATTTGACAATCACAGGGCAGTGATCAGAAAGCTCACGAGGAGCAAAAAAGACTTGGGAGTTGGGATAGGAATCCAACCAAAGATTATTAACCAAAGCTCTGTCAAGTTTCTTATAAGTTGGATTTAACAGATGAGAATCCCACCAAGTATGAAGAGGGCCCACAGCCCTTAAGTCCACTAAGTGCATATCATTCAGCCAATCCTTAAACTCCTGCATACCATAGTCCCATGTACAAGCACCACCATCAATCTCAGACAGAGACTGCACCACATTGAAATCCCCAAGAAGAGACCACGGTTTATTAATGGTGGCAGCAATAGCCCTCAGATCATTCCAAAGAAACCTCCTTTGACTAGGAGTATTAAGACCATAAACAATAGTAATAAAGCCTTGTAAGCTAAGATTTACAGAGGAGACCCTATAGTGAATAAATTGGGCAGACTTAGCAAGAACATCAACATTCCAAAAGTTTGGGTCCCAACCAACCCAAATTCTCCCATTCGCATGATACTCATAATTAAATTGCCACGGCCAATTATTACAAATAGCTTTAGAGACGGAATTGGCCTTAGGTGACTTGACCCTGGTTTCAACAAGGCCAACAAAAGAGATACTATTATTACAGATGAGATCATGGACACTAGTCTGCTTAGGAGACATATTTACACCTCTAATATTCATAGAGCAAAAATTTAACATAAAGTTAAAGAGAGACTAAGCTGGGGAACACCTGCTCCCCCCACCTTTTTTCTTTTTCTTAGAAGCTTGACCAACCTCAAGAGAGCAAACAGCTTTATTCTTAAGATCCCTAACTTCTTTCTCATCAATTTGTTTCAGCTTACACACAAGAGGGTTGGGAGAAGGAGTAAAATCCGAGTCAGAGAAACCTTCCGATGAAGTTAATCCTAAAGGAGAGAGGAGATTAAAACCATTAGGGCTTTGAGGCAAAGAGGCCAGCACAGAAGTGCCAACCTGCTGTTTGGGTCCTTTGGCAACAAGGGTCCAGCAGTCAGAAGCAGCAGAAGAAGCCACCGGAATAAAAGGGACTACATCAGAAGGCTCAACAACAGCAGACGGATCAGAAACGGTAGCAGGAACTTTAGGAACCCATTTAAAATTAGCCAGAGGACATCTAACCAGAAAATGTCCAAAGGACTGGCAATGGGAACAGGACTGAGGCTTATTCTGGTATTCAACTTTGACCAACACCACTTTTTCAGTTTTAGAGTCCTCATCAAGAACAACTACTTCAAGGGAGGGAGGCAGAGCAGAGGAAGAAGTAATCTCAACACATATTCTAGCAAAACTCATAGGTTCCAACTTCTCCGTAATTTTATCCAAAAAAAGAGGCTTACCAATCCCACTAGCAAGATAACTCAGACCAGGACCTGATAAATAAGACAAAGGGACATTGTGAAACTTGACCCAAACAGGTGCCTTAGTGCAAGCATCAGAATGGAAGTCTAACCCCTCCTTCCAATGCTTAAGACAAAGAAGCTTGTTAGAGATGTACCAAGGGCCAAGAGCAAGAATATTATCACGATCCTCAGGAGAAGAAAATTTAAAAATGAAGTACCCCTTATCCTGAAGAAACACCTTCTGCAGACCAAAATTATCCCACAATTTATGAACACTATCCTCCACAAGCTTGAAAGGTAACCTAGAGTGGATAAAACTTCCAACAAGACAAGAGCTCCAAAGATTAGCACCAAGCTGGAGAACATCAGAAGGGGCCTTAATAGTGACAGAACCATTATCCGTCAGAGGAGGGGCAGGAGGAAAATAATCAAGAACCAAACTTGATTTTGGGGGCCCTTGAGCCACAACAGAACTCCAAGAGGGCTTAGCAATCAGATCGGAACCTATCACAGCACCCCCTACAGTAAGAGGCGCAGCAACCCCAGCCGACCCCGAAGCTGCAGCAACCTTAGGAGAGCCTTTCAACTTACCTTCTTCCAAAATAGCATTGACAACACCCGCAGAAGATTTAGGGAGAACTTCCTCAATCACCTGACGAGAAGACCCAGACGACAAACGAAGCCGAGAATAGGGAATATCTAAGAAGGGCTTGGAGGACTCTCCAACACACAAAGTGGGCACAAGAAGACTACTAAGAGGCCGAGCAGAATGGCTAGGTGACCCAGAGGATAGCACATTATCTGAACTTTTCCCAAATACAGGACAATTGTCAAACACCTTGCGAGCACGCTCAATAGCAGCAAAGGATCCAATAGAAGCGAGGTTGTTCACATCCTCAAGAGGAAGCCCCAAAGCAGTAATATAGTCCATAAGCTTAGCATTCTTCTTTCTTTCAGCAAGTGCTTCTTCACGATCATTTCTAGAAAAGTATTGTGCAGCTTTAAAAATTTCCTGAACAGCCGTTGGAGAAACCGGACCAAGGTTCTCTCCTAAGGGAGCATCGACGGCGATAGACTCGTCTGAGCTAATAGAGACATTAGAAGGAATAGCCTCAGATTCCACCATTTCAACAGTAACAGGAGGAGAGTTAGGGTTAGAAACCCCAAATTCAGCGAACAAATCGCGAGATTGACTACTGTCCGAATTTCCGGCCGAAAGATGGTGGAAGTCAACCATGGTATCAGAACAAAAAGCCGGGTAAAGAAGAGAGAACAAGAACAGAGTAAGGAATAGGCGGACGGGAAGTAGAAAAGGAAAGGTGCAGACGGAGGAAGGGGCCGGGCGGAGGAGACCGGAGAAAAATGGAGAAACGGAAATATTAGGAGAGGAGGCCAAGGGAGGAAAGAAAGTAGACAGTACCCCAAAAAGGAAAGTCAAAAGCAAAACGGGTAGAAAGAGAGAACCGGTGAAAATAGGTGAGAGGCCGGAACAATTAGGTGGGGGCAAAAGGAGGGCAGGCTAGGAAATTAAGTTTAGAGAGAGGGCAGAGCAAAAATCCTAGAGAGAGAAACATTGCAACTCCTAAATCTATGATCTTTGATAGACCTTCTTATTGTTTCATTGGTTCTCTAAAATTGTCAAAGAAAGAGGTGATTAGGAGTCCTATTAATTCGTTCTAATTTGATTAGCATCAAAAGGACCAAATCAATGACTATCGCGTGAAAAACGATGCGTACATCTCACACAAGTCTTGATTTAGGGAGACCTTCGTATTGTTTCATTGGTTCTCTCAAATTGTCGAAGAAAGAGGTGATTATGAGTCCTATGACTTCGTTCTAGTTTGATTAGCATCAAAAGGAGCAATCCTATCACTATTGCATTAAAAACGATCCGTACATCTCACACAAGTCTTCATTGAGGGGGACCTTCTTATTGTTTGATTAGTTCTCTTAAATTGTCAAAATATAGGTGATTATGAGTCCTATTACTTCATTCTAGTTGAAATTTGTATCAAAAGGAGCAATCCCATCACTATCGCGTCCAAAACGATGCGTAGATCTCACACAAGTCTTCATTTAGGGAGACCTTCATATTGTTTCATTGGTTGTTTTGAATTTACAAAGAAAGAGGTGATTAAGATTTGTATTACTTTGTTCTAGTTTGATTAGCGTCAAAAGGAGAAACCCATAACTATCGCGTCCAAAACCATGCGTACATCTCGCACAAGTCTTCATTTAGGGAGACCTTCTTATTGTTTCATTGGTTCTCTAAAATTGTCAAAATATAGGTGATTATGAGTCCTATTACTTCGTTCTAGTTGAAATTAGCATCAAAAGGAGCAATCACATCACTATCGCGTTCAAAACGATGCGTAGATCTCACACAAGTCTTCATTTAGGGAGACCTTCATATTGTTTCATTGGTTGTTTCGAATTTTCAAAGAAAGAGGTGATTAAGAGTTGTATTACTTCGTTCTATTTTGATTAGAGCCAAAAGGAGAAGCCCATGACTATCGCGTCCAAAACCATGCGTACATCTCACACATTTCTTCATTTAGGGAGACCTTCTTATTGTTTCATTGGTTCTCTAAAATTGTCAAAGAAAGAGATGATTAGTAGTCCTATTAATTCGTTCTAATTTGATTAGCATCAAAAGGACCAAATCAATGACCATCGCGTTAAAAACGATGCGTATATCTCACACAAATCTTGATTTAGGGATACCTTCTTATTGTTTCATTGGTTCTCTCAAATTATCAAAGAAAGAGGTGATTATGAGGCCTATGACTTCGTTCTAGTTTGATTAGCATGAAAAGGAGCAATCCTATCACTAGTGCATTCAAAACGATCTGTACATCTCACACAAGTCTTCATTTAGGGAGACCTTCTTATTGTTTGATTAGTTCTCTCAAATTGTTAAAATATATGTGATTATGAGTCCTATTACTTCATTCTAGTTGATATTAGCATCAAAAGGAGCAATCCCATCACTATCGCGTCCAAAACGATGCGTAGATCTCACACAAGTCTTCATTTAGGGAGACCTTCATATTGTTTCATTGGTTGTTTCTAATTTACAAAGAAAGAGGTGATTAAGAGACTGTGTTACTTCTTTCTAGTTTGATTAGCTTTAAAAAGGAGAAACCCATGACTATCGCGTCCAAAACCATGCGTACATCTCACACAAGTCTTCATTTAGGGAGACCTTCTTATTGTTTCAGTAGTTCTCTCAAATTGTCAAAATATAGGTGATTATGAGTCATATTACTTCGTTCTGGTTGAAATTAGCATCAAAAGGAGCAATCACATCACTATCGCGTTCAAAACGATGCGTAGATCTCACACAAGTCTTCATTTAGGGAGACCTTCATATTGTTTTATTGTTTGTTTCAAATTTACAAAGAAAGAGGTGATTAAGAGTTGTATTACTTCGTTTTAGTTTGATTAGCGTCAAGAGGAGAAACCCATGACTATCGCGTCCAAAACCATGCGTACATCTCACACAAGTCTTCATTTAGGTAGACCTTCTTATTGTTTCATTGGTTCTCTAAAATTGTCAAAGAAAGAGGTGATTAGGAGTCCTATTAATTCGTTCTAATTTGATTAGCATCAAAAGGACCAAATCAATGACTATCGCGTTAAAAACGATGCGTACATCTCACACAAGTCTTGATTTAGGGAGACCTTCGTATTGTTTCATTGGTTCTCTCAAATTGTCGAAGAAAGAGGTGATTATGAGTCCTATGACTTCGTTCTAGTTTGATTAGCATCGAAAGGAGCAATCCTATCACTATTGCATTAAAAACGATCCGTACATCTCACACAAGTCTTCATTGAGGGGGACCTTCTTATTGTTTGATTAGTTCTCTTAAATTGTCAAAATATAGGTGATTATGAGTCCTATTACTTCATTCTAGTTGAAATTTGTATCAAAAGGAGCAATCCCATCACTATCGCGTCCAAAACGATGCGTAGATCTCACACAAGTCTTCATTTAGGGAGACCTTCATATTGTTTCATTGGTTGTTTTGAATTTACAAAGAAAGAGGTGATTAAGATTTGTATTACTTTGTTCTAGTTTGATTAGCGTCAAAAGGAGAAACCCATAACTATCGCGTCCAAAACCATGCGTACATCTCGCACAAGTCTTCATTTAGGGAGACCTTCTTATTGTTTCATTGGTTCTCTAAAATTGTCAAAATATAGGTGATTATGAGTCCTATTACTTCGTTCTAGTTGAAATTAGCATCAAAAGGAGCAATCACATCACTATCGCGTTCAAAACGATGCGTAGATCTCACACAAGTCTTCATTTAGGGAGACCTTCATATTGTTTCATTGGTTGTTTCGAATTTTCAAAGAAAGAGGTGATTAAGAGTTGTATTACTTCGTTCTATTTTGATTAGCGCCAAAAGGAGAAACCCATGACTATCGCGTCCAAAACCATGCGTACATCTCACACATTTCTTCATTTAGGGAGACCTTCTTATTGTTTCATTGGTTCTCTAAAATTGTCAAAGAAAGAGATGATTAGTAGTCCTATTAATTCGTTCTAATTTGATTAGCATCAAAAGGACCAAATCAATGACCATCGCGTTAAAAACGATGCGTATATCTCACACAAATCTTGATTTAGGGATACCTTCTTATTGTTTCATTGGTTCTCTCAAATTATCAAAGAAAGAGGTGATTATGAGGCCTATGACTTCGTTCTAGTTTGATTAGCATGAAAAGGAGCAATCCTATCACTAGTGCATTCAAAACGATCTGTACATCTCACACAAGTCTTCATTTAGGGAGACCTTCTTATTGTTTGATTAGTTCTCTCAAATTGTTAAAATATATGTGATTATGAGTCCTATTACTTCATTCTAGTTGATATTAGCATCAAAAGGAGCAATCCCATCACTATCGCGTCCAAAACGATGCGTAGATCTCACACAAGTCTTCATTTAGGGAGACCTTCATATTGTTTCATTGGTTGTTTCTAATTTACAAAGAAAGAGGTGATTAAGAGACTGTGTTACTTCTTTCTAGTTTGATTAGCTTTAAAAAGGAGAAACCCATGACTATCGCGTCCAAAACCATGCGTACATCTCACACAAGTCTTCATTTAGGGAGACCTTCTTATTGTTTCAGTAGTTCTCTCAAATTGTCAAAATATAGGTGATTATGAGTCATATTACTTCGTTCTGGTTGAAATTAGCATCAAAAGGAGCAATCACATCACTATCGCGTTCAAAACGATGCGTAGATCTCACACAAGTCTTCATTTAGGGAGACCTTCATATTGTTTTATTGGTTGTTTCAAATTTACAAAGAAAGAGGTGATTAAGAGTTGTATTACTTCGTTTTAGTTTGATTAGCGTCAAGAGGAGAAACCCATGACTATCGCGTCCAAAACCATGCGTACATCTCACACAAGTCTTCATTTAGGTAGACCTTCTTATTGTTTCATTGGTTCTCTAAAATTGTCAAAGAAAGAGGTGATTAGGAGTCCTATTAATTCGTTCTAATTTGATTAGCATCAAAAGGACCAAATCAATGACTATCGCGTTAAAAACGATGCGTACATCTCACACAAGTCTTGATTTAGGGAGACCTTCGTATTGTTTCATTGGTTCTCTCAAATTGTCGAAGAAAGAGGTGATTATGAGTCCTATGACTTCGTTCTAGTTTGATTAGCATCGAAAGGAGCAATCCTATCACTATTGCATTAAAAACGATCCGTACATCTCACACAAGTCTTCATTGAGGGGGACCTTCTTATTGTTTGATTAGTTCTCTTAAATTGTCAAAATATAGGTGATTATGAGTCCTATTACTTCATTCTAGTTGAAATTTGTATCAAAAGGAGCAATCCCATCACTATCGCGTCCAAAACGATGCGTAGATCTCACACAAGTCTTCATTTAGGGAGACCTTCATATTGTTTCATTGGTTGTTTTGAATTTACAAAGAAAGAGGTGATTAAGATTTGTATTACTTTGTTCTAGTTTGATTAGCGTCAAAAGGAGAAACCCATAACTATCGCGTCCAAAACCATGCGTACATCTCGCACAAGTCTTCATTTAGGGAGACCTTCTTATTGTTTCATTGGTTCTCTAAAATTGTCAAAATATAGGTGATTATGAGTCCTATTACTTCGTTCTAGTTGAAATTAGCATCAAAAGGAGCAATCACATCACTATCGCGTTCAAAACGATGCGTAGATCTCACACAAGTCTTCATTTAGGGAGACCTTCATATTGTTTCATTGGTTGTTTCGAATTTTCAAAGAAAGAGGTGATTAAGAGTTGTATTACTTCGTTCTATTTTGATTAGCGCCAAAAGGAGAAACCCATGACTATCGCGTCCAAAACCATGCGTACATCTCACACATTTCTTCATTTAGGGAGACCTTCTTATTGTTTCATTGGTTCTCTAAAATTGTCAAAGAAAGAGATGATTAGTAGTCCTATTAATTCGTTCTAATTTGATTAGCATCAAAAGGACCAAATCAATGACCATCGCGTTAAAAACGATGCGTATATCTCACACAAATCTTGATTTAGGGATACCTTCTTATTGTTTCATTGGTTCTCTCAAATTATCAAAGAAAGAGGTGATTATGAGGCCTATGACTTCGTTCTAGTTTGATTAGCATGAAAAGGAGCAATCCTATCACTAGTGCATTCAAAACGATCTGTACATCTCACACAAGTCTTCATTTAGGGAGACCTTCTTATTGTTTGATTAGTTCTCTCAAATTGTTAAAATATATGTGATTATGAGTCCTATTACTTCATTCTAGTTGATATTAGCATCAAAAGGAGCAATCCCATCACTATCGCGTCCAAAACGATGCGTAGATCTCACACAAGTCTTCATTTAGGGAGACCTTCATATTGTTTCATTGGTTGTTTCTAATTTACAAAGAAAGAGGTGATTAAGAGACTGTGTTACTTCTTTCTAGTTTGATTAGCTTTAAAAAGGAGAAACCCATGACTATCGCGTCCAAAACCATGCGTACATCTCACACAAGTCTTCATTTAGGGAGACCTTCTTATTGTTTCAGTAGTTCTCTCAAATTGTCAAAATATAGGTGATTATGAGTCATATTACTTCGTTCTGGTTGAAATTAGCATCAAAAGGAGCAATCACATCACTATCGCGTTCAAAACGATGCGTAGATCTCACACAAGTCTTCATTTAGGGAGACCTTCATATTGTTTTATTGGTTGTTTCAAATTTACAAAGAAAGAGGTGATTAAGAGTTGTATTACTTCGTTTTAGTTTGATTAGCGTCAAGAGGAGAAACCCATGACTATCGCGTCCAAAACCATGCGTACATCTCACACAAGTCTTCATTTAGGTAGACCTTCTTATTGTTTCATTGGTTCTCTAAAATTGTCAAAGAAAGAGGTGATTAGGAGTCCTATTAATTCGTTCTAATTTGATTAGCATCAAAAGGACCAAATCAATGACTATCGCGTTAAAAACGATGCGTACATCTCACACAAGTCTTGATTTAGGGAGACCTTCGTATTGTTTCATTGGTTCTCTCAAATTGTCGAAGAAAGAGGTGATTATGAGTCCTATGACTTCGTTCTAGTTTGATTAGCATCAAAAGGAGCAATCCTATCACTATTGCATTAAAAACGATCCGTACATCTCACACAAGTCTTCATTGAGGGGGACCTTCTTATTGTTTGATTAGTTCTCTTAAATTGTCAAAATATAGGTGATTATGAGTCCTATTACTTCATTCTAGTTGAAATTTGTATCAAAAGGAGCAATCCCATCACTATCGCGTCCAAAACGATGCGTAGATCTCACACAAGTCTTCATTTAGGGAGACCTTCATATTGTTTCATTGGTTGTTTTGAATTTACAAAGAAAGAGGTGATTAAGATTTGTATTACTTTGTTCTAGTTTGATTAGCGTCAAAAGGAGAAACCCATAACTATCGCGTCCAAAACCATGCGTACATCTCGCACAAGTCTTCATTTAGGGAGACCTTCTTATTGTTTCATTGGTTCTCTAAAATTGTCAAAATATAGGTGATTATGAGTCCTATTACTTCGTTCTAGTTGAAATTAGCATCAAAAGGAGCAATCACATCACTATCGCGTTCAAAACGATGCGTAGATCTCACACAAGTCTTCATTTAGGGAGACCTTCATATTGTTTCATTGGTTGTTTCGAATTTTCAAAGAAAGAGGTGATTAAGAGTTGTATTACTTCGTTCTATTTTGATTAGCGCCAAAAGGAGAAACCCATGACTATCGCGTCCAAAACCATGCGTACATCTCACACATTTCTTCATTTAGGGAGACCTTCTTATTGTTTCATTGGTTCTCTAAAATTGTCAAAGAAAGAGATGATTAGTAGTCCTATTAATTCGTTCTAATTTGATTAGCATCAAAAGGACCAAATCAATGACCATCGCGTTAAAAACGATGCGTATATCTCACACAAATCTTGATTTAGGGATACCTTCTTATTGTTTCATTGGTTCTCTCAAATTATCAAAGAAAGAGGTGATTATGAGGCCTATGACTTCGTTCTAGTTTGATTAGCATGAAAAGGAGCAATCCTATCACTAGTGCATTCAAAACGATCTGTACATCTCACACAAGTCTTCATTTAGGGAGACCTTCTTATTGTTTGATTAGTTCTCTCAAATTGTTAAAATATATGTGATTATGAGTCCTATTACTTCATTCTAGTTGATATTAGCATCAAAAGGAGCAATCCCATCACTATCGCGTCCAAAACGATGCGTAGATCTCACACAAGTCTTCATTTAGGGAGACCTTCATATTGTTTCATTGGTTGTTTCTAATTTACAAAGAAAGAGGTGATTAAGAGACTGTGTTACTTCTTTCTAGTTTGATTAGCTTTAAAAAGGAGAAACCCATGACTATCGCGTCCAAAACCATGCGTACATCTCACACAAGTCTTCATTTAGGGAGACCTTCTTATTGTTTCAGTAGTTCTCTCAAATTGTCAAAATATAGGTGATTATGAGTCATATTACTTCGTTCTGGTTGAAATTAGCATCAAAAGGAGCAATCACATCACTATCGCGTTCAAAACGATGCGTAGATCTCACACAAGTCTTCATTTAGGGAGACCTTCATATTGTTTTATTGGTTGTTTCAAATTTACAAAGAAAGAGGTGATTAAGAGTTGTATTACTTCGTTTTAGTTTGATTAGCGTCAAGAGGAGAAACCCATGACTATCGCGTCCAAAACCATGCGTACATCTCACACAAGTCTTCATTTAGGTAGACCTTCTTATTGTTTCATTGGTTCTCTAAAATTGTCAAAGAAAGAGGTGATTAGGAGTCCTATTAATTCGTTCTAATTTGATTAGCATCAAAAGGACCAAATCAATGACTATCGCGTTAAAAACGATGCGTACATCTCACACAAGTCTTGATTTAGGGAGACCTTCGTATTGTTTCATTGGTTCTCTCAAATTGTCGAAGAAAGAGGTGATTATGAGTCCTATGACTTCGTTCTAGTTTGATTAGCATCAAAAGGAGCAATCCTATCACTATTGCATTAAAAACGATCCGTACATCTCACACAAGTCTTCATTGAGGGGGACCTTCTTATTGTTTGATTAGTTCTCTTAAATTGTCAAAATATAGGTGATTATGAGTCCTATTACTTCATTCTAGTTGAAATTTGTATCAAAAGGAGCAATCCCATCACTATCGCGTCCAAAACGATGCGTAGATCTCACACAAGTCTTCATTTAGGGAGACCTTCATATTGTTTCATTGGTTGTTTTGAATTTACAAAGAAAGAGGTGATTAAGATTTGTATTACTTTGTTCTAGTTTGATTAGCGTCAAAAGGAGAAACCCATAACTATCGCGTCCAAAACCATGCGTACATCTCGCACAAGTCTTCATTTAGGGAGACCTTCTTATTGTTTCATTGGTTCTCTAAAATTGTCAAAATATAGGTGATTATGAGTCCTATTACTTCGTTCTAGTTGAAATTAGCATCAAAAGGAGCAATCACATCACTATCGCGTTCAAAACGATGCGTAGATCTCACACAAGTCTTCATTTAGGGAGACCTTCATATTGTTTCATTGGTTGTTTCGAATTTTCAAAGAAAGAGGTGATTAAGAGTTGTATTACTTCGTTCTATTTTGATTAGCGCCAAAAGGAGAAACCCATGACTATCGCGTCCAAAACCATGCGTACATCTCACACATTTCTTCATTTAGGGAGACCTTCTTATTGTTTCATTGGTTCTCTAAAATTGTCAAAGAAAGAGATGATTAGTAGTCCTATTAATTCGTTCTAATTTGATTAGCATCAAAAGGACCAAATCAATGACCATCGCGTTAAAAACGATGCGTATATCTCACACAAATCTTGATTTAGGGATACCTTCTTATTGTTTCATTGGTTCTCTCAAATTATCAAAGAAAGAGGTGATTATGAGGCCTATGACTTCGTTCTAGTTTGATTAGCATGAAAAGGAGCAATCCTATCACTAGTGCATTCAAAACGATCTGTACATCTCACACAAGTCTTCATTTAGGGAGACCTTCTTATTGTTTGATTAGTTCTCTCAAATTGTTAAAATATATGTGATTATGAGTCCTATTACTTCATTCTAGTTGATATTAGCATCAAAAGGAGCAATCCCATCACTATCGCGTCCAAAACGATGCGTAGATCTCACACTAAGTCTTCATTTAGGGAGACCTTCATATTGTTTCATTGGTTGTTTCTAATTTACAAAGAAAGAGGTGATTAAGAGACTGTGTTACTTCTTTCTAGTTTGATTAGCTTTAAAAAGGAGAAACCCATGACTATCGCGTCCAAAACCATGCGTACATCTCACACAAGTCTTCATTTAGGGAGACCTTCTTATTGTTTCAGTAGTTCTCTCAAATTGTCAAAATATAGGTGATTATGAGTCATATTACTTCGTTCTGGTTGAAATTAGCATCAAAAGGAGCAATCACATCACTATCGCGTTCAAAACGATGCGTAGATCTCACACAAGTCTTCATTTAGGGAGACCTTCATATTGTTTTATTGGTTGTTTCAAATTTACAAAGAAAGAGGTGATTAAGAGTTGTATTACTTCGTTTTAGTTTGATTAGCGTCAAGAGGAGAAACCCATGACTATCGCGTCCAAAACCATGCGTACATCTCACACAAGTCTTCATTTAGGTAGACCTTCTTATTGTTTCATTGGTTCTCTAAAATTGTCAAAGAAAGAGGTGATTAGGAGTCCTATTAATTCGTTCTAATTTGATTAGCATCAAAAGGACCAAATCAATGACTATCGCGTTAAAAACGATGCGTACATCTCACACAAGTCTTGATTTAGGGAGACCTTCGTATTGTTTCATTGGTTCTCTCAAATTGTCGAAGAAAGAGGTGATTATGAGTCCTATGACTTCGTTCTAGTTTGATTAGCATCAAAAGGAGCAATCCTATCACTATTGCATTAAAAACGATCCGTACATCTCACACAAGTCTTCATTGAGGGGGACCTTCTTATTGTTTGATTAGTTCTCTTAAATTGTCAAAATATAGGTGATTATGAGTCCTATTACTTCATTCTAGTTGAAATTTGTATCAAAAGGAGCAATCCCATCACTATCGCGTCCAAAACGATGCGTAGATCTCACACAAGTCTTCATTTAGGGAGACCTTCATATTGTTTCATTGGTTGTTTTGAATTTACAAAGAAAGAGGTGATTAAGATTTGTATTACTTTGTTCTAGTTTGATTAGCGTCAAAAGGAGAAACCCATAACTATCGCGTCCAAAACCATGCGTACATCTCGCACAAGTCTTCATTTAGGGAGACCTTCTTATTGTTTCATTGGTTCTCTAAAATTGTCAAAATATAGGTGATTATGAGTCCTATTACTTCGTTCTAGTTGAAATTAGCATCAAAAGGAGCAATCACATCACTATCGCGTTCAAAACGATGCGTAGATCTCACACAAGTCTTCATTTAGGGAGACCTTCATATTGTTTCATTGGTTGTTTCGAATTTTCAAAGAAAGAGGTGATTAAGAGTTGTATTACTTCGTTCTATTTTGATTAGCGCCAAAAGGAGAAACCCATGACTATCGCGTCCAAAACCATGCGTACATCTCACACATTTCTTCATTTAGGGAGACCTTCTTATTGTTTCATTGGTTCTCTAAAATTGTCAAAGAAAGAGATGATTAGTAGTCCTATTAATTCGTTCTAATTTGATTAGCATCAAAAGGACCAAATCAATGACCATCGCGTTAAAAACGATGCGTATATCTCACACAAATCTTGATTTAGGGATACCTTCTTATTGTTTCATTGGTTCTCTCAAATTATCAAAGAAAGAGGTGATTATGAGGCCTATGACTTCGTTCTAGTTTGATTAGCATGAAAAGGAGCAATCCTATCACTAGTGCATTCAAAACGATCTGTACATCTCACACAAGTCTTCATTTAGGGAGACCTTCTTATTGTTTGATTAGTTCTCTCAAATTGTTAAAATATATGTGATTATGAGTCCTATTACTTCATTCTAGTTGATATTAGCATCAAAAGGAGCAATCCCATCACTATCGCGTCCAAAACGATGCGTAGATCTCACACTAAGTCTTCATTTAGGGAGACCTTCATATTGTTTCATTGGTTGTTTCTAATTTACAAAGAAAGAGGTGATTAAGAGACTGTGTTACTTCTTTCTAGTTTGATTAGCTTTAAAAAGGAGAAACCCATGACTATCGCGTCCAAAACCATGCGTACATCTCACACAAGTCTTCATTTAGGGAGACCTTCTTATTGTTTCAGTAGTTCTCTCAAATTGTCAAAATATAGGTGATTATGAGTCATATTACTTCGTTCTGGTTGAAATTAGCATCAAAAGGAGCAATCACATCACTATCGCGTTCAAAACGATGCGTAGATCTCACACAAGTCTTCATTTAGGGAGACCTTCATATTGTTTTATTGGTTGTTTCAAATTTACAAAGAAAGAGGTGATTAAGAGTTGTATTACTTCGTTTTAGTTTGATTAGCGTCAAGAGGAGAAACCCATGACTATCGCGTCCAAAACCATGCGTACATCTCACACAAGTCTTCATTTAGGTAGACCTTCTTATTGTTTCATTGGTTCTCTAAAATTGTCAAAGAAAGAGGTGATTAGGAGTCCTATTAATTCGTTCTAATTTGATTAGCATCAAAAGGACCAAATCAATGACTATCGCGTTAAAAACGATGCGTACATCTCACACAAGTCTTGATTTAGGGAGACCTTCGTATTGTTTCATTGGTTCTCTCAAATTGTCGAAGAAAGAGGTGATTATGAGTCCTATGACTTCGTTCTAGTTTGATTAGCATCAAAAGGAGCAATCCTATCACTATTGCATTAAAAACGATCCGTACATCTCACACAAGTCTTCATTGAGGGGGACCTTCTTATTGTTTGATTAGTTCTCTTAAATTGTCAAAATATAGGTGATTATGAGTCCTATTACTTCATTCTAGTTGAAATTTGTATCAAAAGGAGCAATCCCATCACTATCGCGTCCAAAACGATGCGTAGATCTCACACAAGTCTTCATTTAGGGAGACCTTCATATTGTTTCATTGGTTGTTTTGAATTTACAAAGAAAGAGGTGATTAAGATTTGTATTACTTTGTTCTAGTTTGATTAGCGTCAAAAGGAGAAACCCATAACTATCGCGTCCAAAACCATGCGTACATCTCGCACAAGTCTTCATTTAGGGAGACCTTCTTATTGTTTCATTGGTTCTCTAAAATTGTCAAAATATAGGTGATTATGAGTCCTATTACTTCGTTCTAGTTGAAATTAGCATCAAAAGGAGCAATCACATCACTATCGCGTTCAAAACGATGCGTAGATCTCACACAAGTCTTCATTTAGGGAGACCTTCATATTGTTTCATTGGTTGTTTCGAATTTTCAAAGAAAGAGGTGATTAAGAGTTGTATTACTTCGTTCTATTTTGATTAGCGCCAAAAGGAGAAACCCATGACTATCGCGTCCAAAACCATGCGTACATCTCACACATTTCTTCATTTAGGGAGACCTTCTTATTGTTTCATTGGTTCTCTAAAATTGTCAAAGAAAGAGATGATTAGTAGTCCTATTAATTCGTTCTAATTTGATTAGCATCAAAAGGACCAAATCAATGACCATCGCGTTAAAAACGATGCGTATATCTCACACAAATCTTGATTTAGGGATACCTTCTTATTGTTTCATTGGTTCTCTCAAATTATCAAAGAAAGAGGTGATTATGAGGCCTATGACTTCGTTCTAGTTTGATTAGCATGAAAAGGAGCAATCCTATCACTAGTGCATTCAAAACGATCTGTACATCTCACACAAGTCTTCATTTAGGGAGACCTTCTTATTGTTTGATTAGTTCTCTCAAATTGTTAAAATATATGTGATTATGAGTCCTATTACTTCATTCTAGTTGATATTAGCATCAAAAGGAGCAATCCCATCACTATCGCGTCCAAAACGATGCGTAGATCTCACACAAGTCTTCATTTAGGGAGACCTTCATATTGTTTCATTGGTTGTTTCTAATTTACAAAGAAAGAGGTGATTAAGAGACTGTGTTACTTCTTTCTAGTTTGATTAGCTTTAAAAAGGAGAAACCCATGACTATCGCGTCCAAAACCATGCGTACATCTCACACAAGTCTTCATTTAGGGAGACCTTCTTATTGTTTCAGTAGTTCTCTCAAATTGTCAAAATATAGGTGATTATGAGTCATATTACTTCGTTCTGGTTGAAATTAGCATCAAAAGGAGCAATCACATCACTATCGCGTTCAAAACGATGCGTAGATCTCACACAAGTCTTCATTTAGGGAGACCTTCATATTGTTTTATTGGTTGTTTCAAATTTACAAAGAAAGAGGTGATTAAGAGTTGTATTACTTCGTTTTAGTTTGATTAGCGTCAAGAGGAGAAACCCATGACTATCGCGTCCAAAACCATGCGTACATCTCACACAAGTCTTCATTTAGGTAGACCTTCTTATTGTTTCATTGGTTCTCTAAAATTGTCAAAGAAAGAGGTGATTAGGAGTCCTATTAATTCGTTCTAATTTGATTAGCATCAAAAGGACCAAATCAATGACTATCGCGTTAAAAACGATGCGTACATCTCACACAAGTCTTGATTTAGGGAGACCTTCGTATTGTTTCATTGGTTCTCTCAAATTGTCGAAGAAAGAGGTGATTATGAGTCCTATGACTTCGTTCTAGTTTGATTAGCATCAAAAGGAGCAATCCTATCACTATTGCATTAAAAACGATCCGTACATCTCACACAAGTCTTCATTGAGGGGGACCTTCTTATTGTTTGATTAGTTCTCTTAAATTGTCAAAATATAGGTGATTATGAGTCCTATTACTTCATTCTAGTTGAAATTTGTATCAAAAGGAGCAATCCCATCACTATCGCGTCCAAAACGATGCGTAGATCTCACACAAGTCTTCATTTAGGGAGACCTTCATATTGTTTCATTGGTTGTTTTGAATTTACAAAGAAAGAGGTGATTAAGATTTGTATTACTTTGTTCTAGTTTGATTAGCGTCAAAAGGAGAAACCCATAACTATCGCGTCCAAAACCATGCGTACATCTCGCACAAGTCTTCATTTAGGGAGACCTTCTTATTGTTTCATTGGTTCTCTAAAATTGTCAAAATATAGGTGATTATGAGTCCTATTACTTCGTTCTAGTTGAAATTAGCATCAAAAGGAGCAATCACATCACTATCGCGTTCAAAACGATGCGTAGATCTCACACAAGTCTTCATTTAGGGAGACCTTCATATTGTTTCATTGGTTGTTTCGAATTTTCAAAGAAAGAGGTGATTAAGAGTTGTATTACTTCGTTCTATTTTGATTAGCGCCAAAAGGAGAAACCCATGACTATCGCGTCCAAAACCATGCGTACATCTCACACATTTCTTCATTTAGGGAGACCTTCTTATTGTTTCATTGGTTCTCTAAAATTGTCAAAGAAAGAGATGATTAGTAGTCCTATTAATTCGTTCTAATTTGATTAGCATCAAAAGGACCAAATCAATGACCATCGCGTTAAAAACGATGCGTATATCTCACACAAATCTTGATTTAGGGATACCTTCTTATTGTTTCATTGGTTCTCTCAAATTATCAAAGAAAGAGGTGATTATGAGGCCTATGACTTCGTTCTAGTTTGATTAGCATGAAAAGGAGCAATCCTATCACTAGTGCATTCAAAACGATCTGTACATCTCACACAAGTCTTCATTTAGGGAGACCTTCTTATTGTTTGATTAGTTCTCTCAAATTGTTAAAATATATGTGATTATGAGTCCTATTACTTCATTCTAGTTGATATTAGCATCAAAAGGAGCAATCCCATCACTATCGCGTCCAAAACGATGCGTAGATCTCACACAAGTCTTCATTTAGGGAGACCTTCATATTGTTTCATTGGTTGTTTCTAATTTACAAAGAAAGAGGTGATTAAGAGACTGTGTTACTTCTTTCTAGTTTGATTAGCTTTAAAAAGGAGAAACCCATGACTATCGCGTCCAAAACCATGCGTACATCTCACACAAGTCTTCATTTAGGGAGACCTTCTTATTGTTTCAGTAGTTCTCTCAAATTGTCAAAATATAGGTGATTATGAGTCATATTACTTCGTTCTGGTTGAAATTAGCATCAAAAGGAGCAATCACATCACTATCGCGTTCAAAACGATGCGTAGATCTCACACAAGTCTTCATTTAGGGAGACCTTCATATTGTTTTATTGGTTGTTTCAAATTTACAAAGAAAGAGGTGATTAAGAGTTGTATTACTTCGTTTTAGTTTGATTAGCGTCAAGAGGAGAAACCCATGACTATCGCGTCCAAAACCATGCGTACATCTCACACAAGTCTTCATTTAGGTAGACCTTCTTATTGTTTCATTGGTTCTCTAAAATTGTCAAAGAAAGAGGTGATTAGGAGTCCTATTAATTCGTTCTAATTTGATTAGCATCAAAAGGACCAAATCAATGACTATCGCGTTAAAAACGATGCGTACATCTCACACAAGTCTTGATTTAGGGAGACCTTCGTATTGTTTCATTGGTTCTCTCAAATTGTCGAAGAAAGAGGTGATTATGAGTCCTATGACTTCGTTCTAGTTTGATTAGCATCAAAAGGAGCAATCCTATCACTATTGCATTAAAAACGATCCGTACATCTCACACAAGTCTTCATTGAGGGGGACCTTCTTATTGTTTGATTAGTTCTCTTAAATTGTCAAAATATAGGTGATTATGAGTCCTATTACTTCATTCTAGTTGAAATTTGTATCAAAAGGAGCAATCCCATCACTATCGCGTCCAAAACGATGCGTAGATCTCACACAAGTCTTCATTTAGGGAGACCTTCATATTGTTTCATTGGTTGTTTTGAATTTACAAAGAAAGAGGTGATTAAGATTTGTATTACTTTGTTCTAGTTTGATTAGCGTCAAAAGGAGAAACCCATAACTATCGCGTCCAAAACCATGCGTACATCTCGCACAAGTCTTCATTTAGGGAGACCTTCTTATTGTTTCATTGGTTCTCTAAAATTGTCAAAATATAGGTGATTATGAGTCCTATTACTTCGTTCTAGTTGAAATTAGCATCAAAAGGAGCAATCACATCACTATCGCGTTCAAAACGATGCGTAGATCTCACACAAGTCTTCATTTAGGGAGACCTTCATATTGTTTCATTGGTTGTTTCGAATTTTCAAAGAAAGAGGTGATTAAGAGTTGTATTACTTCGTTCTATTTTGATTAGCGCCAAAAGGAGAAACCCATGACTATCGCGTCCAAAACCATGCGTACATCTCACACATTTCTTCATTTAGGGAGACCTTCTTATTGTTTCATTGGTTCTCTAAAATTGTCAAAGAAAGAGATGATTAGTAGTCCTATTAATTCGTTCTAATTTGATTAGCATCAAAAGGACCAAATCAATGACCATCGCGTTAAAAACGATGCGTATATCTCACACAAATCTTGATTTAGGGATACCTTCTTATTGTTTCATTGGTTCTCTCAAATTATCAAAGAAAGAGGTGATTATGAGGCCTATGACTTCGTTCTAGTTTGATTAGCATGAAAAGGAGCAATCCTATCACTAGTGCATTCAAAACGATCTGTACATCTCACACAAGTCTTCATTTAGGGAGACCTTCTTATTGTTTGATTAGTTCTCTCAAATTGTTAAAATATATGTGATTATGAGTCCTATTACTTCATTCTAGTTGATATTAGCATCAAAAGGAGCAATCCCATCACTATCGCGTCCAAAACGATGCGTAGATCTCACACAAGTCTTCATTTAGGGAGACCTTCATATTGTTTCATTGGTTGTTTCTAATTTACAAAGAAAGAGGTGATTAAGAGACTGTGTTACTTCTTTCTAGTTTGATTAGCTTTAAAAAGGAGAAACCCATGACTATCGCGTCCAAAACCATGCGTACATCTCACACAAGTCTTCATTTAGGGAGACCTTCTTATTGTTTCAGTAGTTCTCTCAAATTGTCAAAATATAGGTGATTATGAGTCATATTACTTCGTTCTGGTTGAAATTAGCATCAAAAGGAGCAATCACATCACTATCGCGTTCAAAACGATGCGTAGATCTCACACAAGTCTTCATTTAGGGAGACCTTCAAATTGTTTTATTGGTTGTTTCAAATTTACAAAGAAAGAGGTGATTAAGAGTTGTATTACTTCGTTTTAGTTTGATTAGCGTCAAGAGGAGAAACCCATGACTATCGCGTCCAAAACCATGCGTACATCTCACACAAGTCTTCATTTAGGTAGACCTTCTTATTGTTTCATTGGTTCTCTAAAATTGTCAAAGAAAGAGGTGATTAGGAGTCCTATTAATTCGTTCTAATTTGATTAGCATCAAAAGGACCAAATCAATGACTATCGCGTTAAAAACGATGCGTACATCTCACACAAGTCTTGATTTAGGGAGACCTTCGTATTGTTTCATTGGTTCTCTCAAATTGTCGAAGAAAGAGGTGATTATGAGTCCTATGACTTCGTTCTAGTTTGATTAGCATCGAAAGGAGCAATCCTATCACTATTGCATTAAAAACGATCCGTACATCTCACACAAGTCTTCATTGAGGGGGACCTTCTTATTGTTTGATTAGTTCTCTTAAATTGTCAAAATATAGGTGATTATGAGTCCTATTACTTCATTCTAGTTGAAATTTGTATCAAAAGGAGCAATCCCATCACTATCGCGTCCAAAACGATGCGTAGATCTCACACAAGTCTTCATTTAGGGAGACCTTCATATTGTTTCATTGGTTGTTTTGAATTTACAAAGAAAGAGGTGATTAAGATTTGTATTACTTTGTTCTAGTTTGATTAGCGTCAAAAGGAGAAACCCATAACTATCGCGTCCAAAACCATGCGTACATCTCGCACAAGTCTTCATTTAGGGAGACCTTCTTATTGTTTCATTGGTTCTCTAAAATTGTCAAAATATAGGTGATTATGAGTCCTATTACTTCGTTCTAGTTGAAATTAGCATCAAAAGGAGCAATCACATCACTATCGCGTTCAAAACGATGCGTAGATCTCACACAAGTCTTCATTTAGGGAGACCTTCATATTGTTTCATTGGTTGTTTCGAATTTTCAAAGAAAGAGGTGATTAAGAGTTGTATTACTTCGTTCTATTTTGATTAGCGCCAAAAGGAGAAACCCATGACTATCGCGTCCAAAACCATGCGTACATCTCACACATTTCTTCATTTAGGGAGACCTTCTTATTGTTTCATTGGTTCTCTAAAATTGTCAAAGAAAGAGATGATTAGTAGTCCTATTAATTCGTTCTAATTTGATTAGCATCAAAAGGACCAAATCAATGACCATCGCGTTAAAAACGATGCGTATATCTCACACAAATCTTGATTTAGGGATACCTTCTTATTGTTTCATTGGTTCTCTCAAATTATCAAAGAAAGAGGTGATTATGAGGCCTATGACTTCGTTCTAGTTTGATTAGCATGAAAAGGAGCAATCCTATCACTAGTGCATTCAAAACGATCTGTACATCTCACACAAGTCTTCATTTAGGGAGACCTTCTTATTGTTTGATTAGTTCTCTCAAATTGTTAAAATATATGTGATTATGAGTCCTATTACTTCATTCTAGTTGATATTAGCATCAAAAGGAGCAATCCCATCACTATCGCGTCCAAAACGATGCGTAGATCTCACACAAGTCTTCATTTAGGGAGACCTTCATATTGTTTCATTGGTTGTTTCTAATTTACAAAGAAAGAGGTGATTAAGAGACTGTGTTACTTCTTTCTAGTTTGATTAGCTTTAAAAAGGAGAAACCCATGACTATCGCGTCCAAAACCATGCGTACATCTCACACAAGTCTTCATTTAGGGAGACCTTCTTATTGTTTCAGTAGTTCTCTCAAATTGTCAAAATATAGGTGATTATGAGTCATATTACTTCGTTCTGGTTGAAATTAGCATCAAAAGGAGCAATCACATCACTATCGCGTTCAAAACGATGCGTAGATCTCACACAAGTCTTCATTTAGGGAGACCTTCATATTGTTTTATTGGTTGTTTCAAATTTACAAAGAAAGAGGTGATTAAGAGTTGTATTACTTCGTTTTAGTTTGATTAGCGTCAAGAGGAGAAACCCATGACTATCGCGTCCAAAACCATGCGTACATCTCACACAAGTCTTCATTTAGGTAGACCTTCTTATTGTTTCATTGGTTCTCTAAAATTGTCAAAGAAAGAGGTGATTAGGAGTCCTATTAATTCGTTCTAATTTGATTAGCATCAAAAGGACCAAATCAATGACTATCGCGTTAAAAACGATGCGTACATCTCACACAAGTCTTGATTTAGGGAGACCTTCGTATTGTTTCATTGGTTCTCTCAAATTGTCGAAGAAAGAGGTGATTATGAGTCCTATGACTTCGTTCTAGTTTGATTAGCATCGAAAGGAGCAATCCTATCACTATTGCATTAAAAACGATCCGTACATCTCACACAAGTCTTCATTGAGGGGGACCTTCTTATTGTTTGATTAGTTCTCTTAAATTGTCAAAATATAGGTGATTATGAGTCCTATTACTTCATTCTAGTTGAAATTTGTATCAAAAGGAGCAATCCCATCACTATCGCGTCCAAAACGATGCGTAGATCTCACACAAGTCTTCATTTAGGGAGACCTTCATATTGTTTCATTGGTTGTTTTGAATTTACAAAGAAAGAGGTGATTAAGATTTGTATTACTTTGTTCTAGTTTGATTAGCGTCAAAAGGAGAAACCCATAACTATCGCGTCCAAAACCATGCGTACATCTCGCACAAGTCTTCATTTAGGGAGACCTTCTTATTGTTTCATTGGTTCTCTAAAATTGTCAAAATATAGGTGATTATGAGTCCTATTACTTCGTTCTAGTTGAAATTAGCATCAAAAGGAGCAATCACATCACTATCGCGTTCAAAACGATGCGTAGATCTCACACAAGTCTTCATTTAGGGAGACCTTCATATTGTTTCATTGGTTGTTTCGAATTTTCAAAGAAAGAGGTGATTAAGAGTTGTATTACTTCGTTCTGTTTTGATTAGCGCCAAAAGGAGAAGCCCATGACTATCGCGTCCAAAACCATGCGTACATCTCACACATTTCTTCATTTAGGGAGACCTTCTTATTGTTTCATTGGTTCTCTAAAATTGTCAAAGAAAGAGATGATTAGTAGTCCTATTAATTCGTTCTAATTTGATTAGCATCAAAAGGACCAAATCAATGACCATCGCGTTAAAAACGATGCGTATATCTCACACAAATCTTGATTTAGGGATACCTTCTTATTGTTTCATTGGTTCTCTCAAATTATCAAAGAAAGAGGTGATTATGAGGCCTATGACTTCGTTCTAGTTTGATTAGCATGAAAAGGAGCAATCCTATCACTAGTGCATTCAAAACGATCTGTACATCTCACACAAGTCTTCATTTAGGGAGACCTTCTTATTGTTTGATTAGTTCTCTCAAATTGTTAAAATATATGTGATTATGAGTCCTATTACTTCATTCTAGTTGATATTAGCATCAAAAGGAGCAATCCCATCACTATCGCGTCCAAAACGATGCGTAGATCTCACACAAGTCTTCATTTAGGGAGACCTTCATATTGTTTCATTGGTTGTTTCTAATTTACAAAGAAAGAGGTGATTAAGAGACTGTGTTACTTCTTTCTAGTTTGATTAGCTTTAAAAAGGAGAAACCCATGACTATCGCGTCCAAAACCATGCGTACATCTCACACAAGTCTTCATTTAGGGAGACCTTCTTATTGTTTCAGTAGTTCTCTCAAATTGTCAAAATATAGGTGATTATGAGTCATATTACTTCGTTCTGGTTGAAATTAGCATCAAAAGGAGCAATCACATCACTATCGCGTTCAAAACGATGCGTAGATCTCACACAAGTCTTCATTTAGGGAGACCTTCATATTGTTTTATTGGTTGTTTCAAATTTACAAAGAAAGAGGTGATTAAGAGTTGTATTACTTCGTTTTAGTTTGATTAGCGTCAAGAGGAGAAACCCATGACTATCGCGTCCAAAACCATGCGTACATCTCACACAAGTCTTCATTTAGGTAGACCTTCTTATTGTTTCATTGGTTCTCTAAAATTGTCAAAGAAAGAGGTGATTAGGAGTCCTATTAATTCGTTCTAATTTGATTAGCATCAAAAGGACCAAATCAATGACTATCGCGTTAAAAACGATGCGTACATCTCACACAAGTCTTGATTTAGGGAGACCTTCGTATTGTTTCATTGGTTCTCTCAAATTGTCGAAGAAAGAGGTGATTATGAGTCCTATGACTTCGTTCTAGTTTGATTAGCATCGAAAGGAGCAATCCTATCACTATTGCATTAAAAACGATCCGTACATCTCACACAAGTCTTCATTGAGGGGGACCTTCTTATTGTTTGATTAGTTCTCTTAAATTGTCAAAATATAGGTGATTATGAGTCCTATTACTTCATTCTAGTTGAAATTTGTATCAAAAGGAGCAATCCCATCACTATCGCGTCCAAAACGATGCGTAGATCTCACACAAGTCTTCATTTAGGGAGACCTTCATATTGTTTCATTGGTTGTTTTGAATTTACAAAGAAAGAGGTGATTAAGATTTGTATTACTTTGTTCTAGTTTGATTAGCGTCAAAAGGAGAAACCCATAACTATCGCGTCCAAAACCATGCGTACATCTCGCACAAGTCTTCATTTAGGGAGACCTTCTTATTGTTTCATTGGTTCTCTAAAATTGTCAAAATATAGGTGATTATGAGTCCTATTACTTCGTTCTAGTTGAAATTAGCATCAAAAGGAGCAATCACATCACTATCGCGTTCAAAACGATGCGTAGATCTCACACAAGTCTTCATTTAGGGAGACCTTCATATTGTTTCATTGGTTGTTTCGAATTTTCAAAGAAAGAGGTGATTAAGAGTTGTATTACTTCGTTCTATTTTGATTAGCGCCAAAAGGAGAAACCCATGACTATCGCGTCCAAAACCATGCGTACATCTCACACATTTCTTCATTTAGGGAGACCTTCTTATTGTTTCATTGGTTCTCTAAAATTGTCAAAGAAAGAGATGATAGTAGTCCTATTAATTCGTTCTAATTTGATTAGCATCAAAAGGACCAAATCAATGACCATCGCGTTAAAAACGATGCGTATATCTCACACAAATCTTGATTTAGGGATACCTTCTTATTGTTTCATTGGTTCTCTCAAATTATCAAAGAAAGAGGTGATTATGAGGCCTATGACTTCGTTCTAGTTTGATTAGCATGAAAAGGAGCAATCCTATCACTAGTGCATTCAAAACGATCTGTACATCTCACACAAGTCTTCATTTAGGGAGACCTTCTTATTGTTTGATTAGTTCTCTCAAATTGTTAAAATATATGTGATTATGAGTCCTATTACTTCATTCTAGTTGATATTAGCATCAAAAGGAGCAATCCCATCACTATCGCGTCCAAAACGATGCGTAGATCTCACACAAGTCTTCATTTAGGGAGACCTTCATATTGTTTCATTGGTTGTTTCTAATTTACAAAGAAAGAGGTGATTAAGAGACTGTGTTACTTCTTTCTAGTTTGATTAGCTTTAAAAAGGAGAAACCCATGACTATCGCGTCCAAAACCATGCGTACATCTCACACAAGTCTTCATTTAGGGAGACCTTCTTATTGTTTCAGTAGTTCTCTCAAATTGTCAAATATAGGTGATTATGAGTCATATTACTTCGTTCTGGTTGAAATTAGCATCAAAAGGAGCAATCACATCACTATCGCGTTCAAAACGATGCGTAGATCTCACACAAGTCTTCATTTAGGGAGACCTTCAATATTGTTTTATTGGTTGTTTCAAATTACAAAGAAAGAGGTGATTAAGAGTTGTATTACTTCGTTTTAGTTTGATTAGCGTCAAGAGGAGAAACCCATGACTATCGCGTCCAAAACCATGCGTACATCTCACACAAGTCTTCATTTAGGTAGACCTTCTTATTGTTTCATTGGTTCTCTAAAATTGTCAAAGAAAGAGGTGATTAGGAGTCCTATTAATTCGTTCTAATTTGATTAGCATCAAAAGGACCCAAATCAATGACTATCGCGTTTATTTATTTTTTTTTTGCTTAATTTAAGCTGTATTAAAAATGAAAAGAGATTACAAGACTCATGGGAAACCCCAAGCAGGGATCAACAAGTCAAGATAGGACAGGCCCTATGATGACAGCTAAAACAACCAATAGGCCAAAGCCTATAAACACACAAAAATTTTATAGAGATAACTAGAAAACTAGGACATACATTACAGCCCAAACAGCATAAACCAATAGCCAGCCCAAAAACAAAAAAGGGCCAGACAAAAAGTAGCCCCACAAGATCGGCATATGAACGCCCAGCCCAAACTGAGCAGCAGCTATCAACCTGCCCAAATCTGCAAGCATAGCCAATCATAATGCTGAGAAATCAGTAATTCAGCCTAACCGTCTCCCCGAGCAGGATGGAAAGAAATGCATCAGCCATCCTAAACCAGACCATCCTGCAGAAAGAGCCCAGTGGCAGCCACCCAAGATACAATCAAATCAACCCACAGTAGCAGCCACAAGCCCAAACACAGCAGAAGGAAGCATAAAGAGAATTAACGAGACCCAAGGCCAGCGTCATCCTACATCCCAGCATGCTCAAGAACAAATCCGAAGCGTGCAGGCCACAAAACAGCAGCAGCCAGCAGCCATATCAAGCAGAAAAAAGCAGAATCCAGCAATAGGAACTGGGAAAAAACCAGCAGGAACCAGCAATCCCAATCCAAATAGCAGAATCCAGCCGAAATCAGAACCTGCAGAAATAGCAAAAGGGGCAGAAACCGAACAGAGAGCGGAGGTAGGCCAATTCCACCGCTACCTGCAACTGCCCAACAGCCCTCATCATGCAACCGACCCAGCATAAAAAATAGCAGACTAGCTGAAAAAACGCACAAGCAGCATCACATCAGCATGCAGCCAGGAGCAGCAAACAAACACAGCTGCACACAGCAGTTGCAAAATCAAGACAGCAAAGCCAAGCATTAATCTGTAAACAGCAGCTCAACCGGTTAAGACAGTGGGTCTAGCAATAACTGCTTCAGCAAAAGCAAAGCTACAGCAGCAGCATGCAAGCTTCAGCAGTAGGACGACAAACCCAGCCAACCCAACATGAACAGAAAATAGCAGAGCAGCAAGCGGGATAACCCAGCCAACCAAAACCTGCAGCAGCCAAAAGGACCAAACAGATTTCTGGCAGCATAAATAGCAACAGTAGCACCTGCAACAAACTGGCCCAAGACAGACCAAACCAACTGCAGGAAACCAGCAAATCAACAGCAGAAAACATCTGCTAGGAAACCACAGCAGCAACAGACCAAGCAACATCAACCAATGAATATCAAAAGCAACAACAGCAACCCAGAAGCAGCAGATAAGGAGCAAACAGCCAGCAGGGAATCCCAGCCAAGGCAACCAAATCATGATACCAAGAAACAGGAAACAAGGCAAAAGAACACAGCCGCAGCAAAGAGACAGACTCAAACAGACAACCCAGCAGACAGGCAGTAGACTAAAGCAGGAATTGCAAACCCAAGCCAGCATAAAACCGAGATTACAGCACCAAGTGAACAAGCAATAGCCAAGCAAGGCACGGATCAGAACCCATAACCAGAAGCAGGATAACAATAAAAACGCCAGTCACAAAATAAAGATTGATAACAAGACCTATTTCTGATTTTTTGAAACTTAGCATTAGTATGAAGCGCACACTTAATCAAATGGATAATGTCACGAATAATTACCCTGGCAGCAGTATTAACTTTGGAAAAGATTCTAGAGTTCCGCTCACCCCAGATTCTATAGACCACAACGGCAAAACCCAATCTTAAAAGACTGAAGCAAAACTTGGGACAAGAAGAACTAGAGATAAAATCTGTGATAGTAGACCAATCCCGACTGAAACCTCTCCAACCACAAAGTCTAAGGACTGCAACCTAATATTTGAAAAGAGAAGGAGCAACTAAAGAAGAGATGGCCAAAGGATTCCCTATGACTGCAACAAAGAACACACAAAGGGTCACAATCGAGACCAAACTGGATAAGTCTATCAAGAGTTCTCAACCCATTGTGGAAAGCAAGCCAGAGAATAAAAGAGTGACGCGGAGGCACAATCTTATGCCACACCAAGCTATGCCACCTCACAGGAGTCCCAACATTTCGAATAGAGCGCCAAATAGTAGCAGCCTTCACATCTTTAGCCACAATACCATCCCAGAGAAGCCTATCATGATTATCCGAATTGCAAACTCTAGAAGAATCAAAAGAGGACCTAAAAGCAAAAACATCCTGATGATTGGAAGAAGGAAGAACCCAACTAGAATTGAGAATAATGCTACTAACGGAAGCCGAAGGACCAAGCCCAGAGTTGATAACCAAAGACGAATGCACAGATGTGGCCAAAGGGGAGTGACCCAGCCAAGGATCAAACCAGAGGCTCGTCCTAGCTCCATTGCCAATCTCATAGGAGAGATGCCTACAAGCAAGATCCCTACATTGAAGCACTTTTCTCCAAATCCAGGAGCAGTCATTGGGGATTGGGGTGATCCAAAAGAACTTATTCTTAAGATGAATAGCATGCACCCACTCAAGCCCAAAAAGAGGTAGAAGAGGGATTAATAATATTCCATAAATGAATCATGATTAAAGATTTATTCCAATCATCAAGATTCTTAATAGCCAGACCTCCTTCAGCATAAGGAAGAGAAATTTTTGACCAAGCAACTTTGGAACCATATTTTCCCATAGAAGGACCTTTCCATAGGAATCTGGACATAGAGGACTGAAGCTCTTTTAAAGCAGCAGAAGGAAGAATAAAGTGAGAAGACCAATAGGTTTGGGAGGCAAAAATGACTGATTTGATAAGCTGCACACGACCAGCATAGGAAAGAAACTTGTTAGTCCACGAGCGAATTCTGGAAGTGACTCTATCGAGAAGGGGCCGGCAATCAGCAAGACTTAATTTAGTAGTGATCAAAGGAACACCCAGGAAAGGTGGCAGGAAACTTCCCAAGTTGGAACCCCAGGTGGCTAATAATGAGATCAACTTGATTAGGAGGGACATGGGATAGGAAACACATACTCTTCAAAGAATTAATGTGTAATCCAGAGGCCAACGAGAACTGATCAAGACAGAGCTTAACAAGCTTCACAGAACCAATGTCACCATGACAAAAAATGATAAGGTCATCTGCAAAGCATAGATGGGTAAGAGACAAAGGCGCCGTTCGCCAGTGAAACTTGAAGGACGGTTGCTTAGAAACCTTAACAAGCAAAAGAGAGAGGACTTCCATAGCAATGACAAAAAGGTAAGGGGAAATAGGATCACCTTGCCTAAGCCCCTTTGCCCCACTAAAGTAACCGCATAAGGCACCATTAACCTTAACAGAGAAGCTGGAGGTCGAAATACATGACTTGATCCAAAACAAGAACTTAGGAGGAAATTGGAAAAGCTTGAGAGCAGCCCAGAGAAAGTCCCAGGAGAGAGAGTCGAAAGCCTTCCTAAGGTCAATCTTCAAGGCACATCTGGCAGGGCCAGAAGGCCTATGATAATTCCTGAATAACTCTTGAGCAATAAGAATGTTATCACCTATTCTCCTTCCCGGAACAAAAGCAGACTGACAGGGAGAAATGATGGAAGGGAGGATGCTCTTGAGCCTAGACGCAATAATCTTCGATATGCATTTATAAGTCGTATTGCAGCAAGAGATGGGCCTATAGTCATTCATAGAAGAGGGGTTAGGAACTTTTGGCACAAGTGCGATAGCAGTAGAGTTAGACCCTCGAAGGAGACAGCCTTGAATGAAGAAAGACTGAATAGCATTAGTAAAGTCCTTTCCAACAATATCCCAAGCATGAATGAAAAAAATTCACATTGAAACCATCCGGGCCCGGACTCTTATTCTGCTTCATGTGCTTAAGAGTGGACAAAATCTCAACATCCGAAACGTCACTTTCAAGTAACCGAGCTTGATGAGGAGAGACTCGGTTGGCCACAAAAGGTTCCAGATTATGAAGAATACGACAATCAACAGGAGAAGCAGAGCCCAAAAGATCTCTAAAGTGGTCCACAGCCACACTTTGAACAGCTGAGTGCCCAAGACACATTTGACCCTCAGCGTTCTCAATAGCCAAAATTTTGTTGGAATTCCACCTGTTCTTCATTTGGTTATGAAAAAAACTGGTATTTTTATCACCTTCCTTAAGCCATTGAACTCTGGACTTTAGCTTAAAAAGCTTTTCTTCACAAAGAAGAGCAGCCCACAAGTTAACAGATTGAGCCCTCTGGAGCAGAAGGAGAGAAGGATCTCTCGGATCGAGCACAATGGCACGTTGCGTAGAATGCAAATTATCCCTAGCCCTCTTAACATTGGATAAAAGGTTACCATTAGCCTTATTCAGAATAATTAAAGCCCTCTTAACCGCAATAAGCTTCCCAAGAGAATTTGTAAAGGGTCACCAAAGCAGGGAGAACACCAAGCAAGCCGAACCACATCAAGATAATTGTCCAGATCAATCATAAAATTGAAGAACTGAAAAGGCTTAGGGATAAAAGGCAAGTGCAAACCAGATTTGACAATCACAGGGCAGTGATCAGAAAGCTCACGAGGAGCAAAAAAGACTTGGGAGTTGGGATAGGAATCCAACCAAAGATTATTAACCAAAGCTCTGTCAAGTTTCTTATAAGTTGGATTTAACAGATGAGAATCCCACCAAGTATGAAGAGGGCCCACAGCCCTTAAGTCCACTAAGTGCATATCATTCAGCCAATCCTTAAACTCCTGCATACCATAGTCCCATGTACAAGCACCACCATCAATCTCAGACAGAGACTGCACCACATTGAAATCCCCAAGAAGAGGCCACGGTTTATTAATGGTGGCAGCAATAGCCCTCAGATCATTCCAAAGAAACCTCCTTTCACTAGGAGTATTAAGACCATAAACAATAGTAATAAAGCCTTGTAAGCTAAGATTTACAGAGGAGACCCTACAGTGAATAAATTGGGCAGACTTAGCAAGAACATCAACATTCCAAAAGTTTGGGTACCCAACCAACCCAAATTCTCCCATTCGCATGATACTCATAATTAAATTGCCACTGCCAATTATTACAAATAGCTTTAGAGACGGAATTGGCCTTAGGTGACTTGACCCTGGTTTCAACAAGGCCAACAAAAGAGATACTATTATTACAGATGAGATCATGGACACTAGTCTGCTTAGGAGACATATTTACACCTCTAATATTCATAGAGCAAAAATTTAACATAAAGTTAAAGAGAGACTAAGCTGGGGAACTCCTGCTCCCCCCACCTTTTTTCTTTTTCTTAGAAGCTTGACCAACCTCAAGAGAGCAAACAGCTTTATTCTTAAGATCCCTAACTTCTTTCTCATCAATTTGTTTCAGCTTACACACAAGAGGGTTGGGAGAAGGAGTAAAATCCGAGTCAGAGAAACCTTCCGGTGAAGTTAATCCTAAAAGAGAGAGGAGATTAAAACCATTATGGCTTTGAGGCAAAGAGGCCAGCACAGAAGTGCCAACCTGCTGTTTGGGGCCTTTGGCAACAAGGGTCCAGCAGTCAGAAGCAGCAGAAGAAGCCACCGGAATAAAAGGGACTACATCAGAAGGCTCAACAATAGCAGACGGATCAGGAACGGTAGCAGGAACTTTAGGAACCCATTTAAAATTAGCCAGAGGACATCTAACCAGAGAGTGTCCAAAGGACTGGCAATGGGAACAGGACTGAGGCTTATTCTGGTATTCAACTTTGACCAACACCACTTTTTCAGTTTTAGAGTCCTCATCAAGAACAACTACTTCAAGGGAGGGAGGCATAGCAGAGGAAGAAGTAATCTCAACACATATTCTAGCAAAACTCATAGGTTCCAACTTCTCCGTAATTTTATCCACAAAAAGAGGCTTACCAATCCCACTAGCAAGATAACTCAGACCAGGACCTGATAAATAAGACAAAGGGACATTGTGAAACTTGACCCAAACAGGTGCCTTAGTGCAAGCATCAGAATGGAAGTCTAACCCCTCCTTCCAATGCTTAAGACAAAGAAGCTTGTTAGAGATGTACCAAGGGCCAAGAGCAAGAATATTATCACGATCCTCAGGAGAAGAAAATTTAAAAATGAAGTACCCCTTATCCTGAAGAAACACCTTCTGCAGACCAAAATTATCCCACAACTTATGAACACTATCCTCCACAAGCTTGAAAGGTAACCTAGAGTGGATAAAACTTCCAACAAGACAAGAGCTCCAAAGATTAGCACCAAGCTGGAGAACATCAGAAGGGGCCTTAATAGTGACAGGACCATTATCCGTCAGAGGAGGGGCAGGAGGAAAATAATCAAGAACCAAACTTGATTTTGGGGGCCCTTGAGCCACAACAGAACTCCAAGAGGGCTTAGCAATCAGATCGGAACCTATCACACAGTAAGAGGCGCAGCAACCCCAGCCGACCCCGAAGCTGCAGCAACCATAGGAGAGCCTTTCAACTTACCTTCTTCCAAAATAGCATTGACAACACCCGCAGAAGATTTAGGGAGAACTTCCTCAATCACCTGACGAGAAGACCCAGACGACAAACGAAGCCGAGAATAGGGAATATCCAAGAAGGGCTTGGAGGACTCTCCAACACACAAAGTGGGCACAAGAAGACTACTAAGAGGCCGAGCAGAATGGCTAGGTGACCCAGAGGATAGCACATTATCTGAGCTTTTCCCAAATACAGGACAATTGTCAAACACCTTGCGAGCACGCTCAATAGCAACAAAGGATCCAATAGAAGCTAGGTTGTTCACATCCTCAAGAGGAAGCCCCAAAGCAGTAATATAGTCCATAAGCTTAGCATTCTTCTTTCTTTCAGCAAGTGCTTCTTCACGATCATTTCTAGAAAAGTATTGTGCAGCTTTAAAAATTTCCTGAACAGCCGTTGGAGAAACCGGACCAAGGTTCTCTCCTAAGGGAGCATCGACGGCGATAGACTCGTCTGAGCTAATAGAGACATTAGAAGGAATAGCCTCAGATTCCACCATTTCAACAGTAACAGGAGGAGAGTTAGGGTTAGAAACCCCAAATTCAGCGAACAAATCGCGAGATTGACTACTGTCCGAATTTTCGGCCGAAAGATGGTGGAAGTCAACCATGGTATCAGAACAAAAAGCCGGGTAAAGAAGAGAGAACGAGAACAGAGTAAGGAGTAGGCGGACGGGAAGTAGAAAAGGAAAGGTGCAGACGGAGGAAGGGCCGGGCGGAGGAGACCGGAGTAAAATGGAGAAACGGAAATATTAGGAGAGGAGGCCAAGGGAGGAAAGGAAGTAGACAGTACCCCAAAAAGGAAAGTCAAAAGCAAAAAAGGTAAAAAGAGAGAACCGGTGAAAATAGGTGAGAGGCCGGAACAATTAGGTGGGGGCAAAAGGAGGGCAGGCTAGGAAATTAAGTTTAGAGAGAGGGCAGAGCAAAAATCCTAGAGAGAGAAACATTGCAAGCATCGAAGAGTTGTATTACTTTGTTCTACTTTGATTAGCATCAAAAGGAGAAACCCATGACTATCGCATTCAAAACCATGCGTACATCTCAAACAAGTCTTCATTTAGGAAGACCTTCTTATTTTTTTCATTGGTTCTCTAAAATTGTCAAAAAAATAGGTGATCAGGAGTCCTATAACTTCATTGTAGTTTGATTTGCGTCAAAAGGAGAAACCCATGATTATCGCGTTCAAAACCATGCGTACATCTAACAGAAGTCTTCATTTAGGGAGACCTTCTTATTATTTTATTGGTTCTCTAAAATTGTCAAAGAAAGAGGTGGTTAGGAGTCCTATTACATCGTTCTAATTTGATTAGCTTCAAAAGAGCAATCCCATAACTATCGCATTAAAACGATGCGTACATCTCACACAAGTCTTGATTTACGGAGACCTTCTTATTGTTTCATTGGTTCTCGTTAATTAGCAAAGAAAGAGGTGATTATGAGTCCTATGACTTCGTTCTAGTTTGATTAGTATCAAAAGGAGCAATCCTATCACTAATGCCTTCAAAACGATCTGTACATCTCACATAAGTCATCATTTTGGGAGACCTTCTTTTTGTTTCATTAGTTCTCTCAAATTGCCAAAATATAGGTGATTATGAGTCCTATTACTTCGTTCTAGTTGAAATTAGCATCAAAAGAAGCAATCCCATCACTATCGCGTCCAAAAAAATGCGTAGATCTGACACAAATCTTCATTTAGAGACAACTTCATATTGTTTCATTGGTTGTTTCAAATTTACAAAGAAATAGGTGATTAAGAGTTGTATTACTTTGTTCTACCTTAATTAGCGTCAAAAGGAGAAACCCATGACTATCGCGTTCAAAACTATGCATTAGTTCTCTCAAATTGTCAAAATATAGGTGATTATTTGTCCTATTACTTCGTTCTAGTTGAAATTATCATCAAAATAAGCAATCCCATCACTATCGCGTCCAAAACGATGCGTAGATCTCACATAAATCTTCATTTAGTGAGAACTTCATATTGTTTCATTGTTTGTTTCAAATTTATAAAGAAAGAGGTGATTAAGAGTTGTATTACTTTATTCTTCTTTGATTAGCATCAAAAGGAGAAACCCATGACTATCGTATTCAAAACCATGCGTACATCTCACACAAGTCTTCATTTAGGAAGACCTTCTTATTTTTTTCATTGGTTCTCTAAAATTGTCAAAAAAATAGGTGATCAGGAGTCCTATAACTTCGTTGTAGTTTGATTAGCGTCAAAAGGAGAAACCCATAACTATCGCGTTTAAAACCATGCGTACATCTAACAGAAGCCTTCATTTAGGGAGACCTTCTTATTATTTTATTGGTTCTCTAAAATTGTCAAAGAAAGAGGTGGTTAGAAGTCCTATTACGTCGTTCTAACTTGATTAGCTTCAAAAAGAGCAATCCCATAACTATCGCATTAAAACGATGCGTACATCTCACACAAGTCTTGAGACCCTCTTATTGTTTCCATCGTTCGCTCAAATTTTCAAAGAAAGAGGTGATTATGAGTTCTATGACTTCGTTCTAGTTTTATTAGCATCAAAAGGAGCAATCCTATCACTAGTGCCTTCAAAACGATGTGTGATGAATTTCACACAAGTCATCATTTAGGGAGACCTTCTTATTGTTTCATTAGTTCTCTCAAATTGTCAAAATATAGGTGATTATGAGTCCTATACTTCGTTCTAGTTGAAATTATGATCAAAATAAGCAATCCCATCAATATCGCGTCCAAAACGATGCGTAGATCTCACATAAGTCTTCATTTAGTGAGAACTTCATATTGTTTCATTGGTTGTTTCAAATTTATAAAGAAAGAGGTGATTAAGAGGTGTATTACTTTGTTCTACTTTGATTAGCATCAAAAGGAGAAACCCATGACTATCGCGTTCAAAACAATGCATGCGTACATCTCACACAAGTCTTCATTTAGGGAGACCTTATTTTTTTTCATTGGTTTTCTAAAATTGTCAAAAAAATAGGTGATCAGGAGTCCTATAACTTCGTTGTAGTTTGATTAGCATCAAAAGGAGCAATCCCATTACTATCACGTTTAGAACGATGCGTACATCTCACACAAGTCTTCATTTAACACCTTCTTATTGTTTCATTGGTTCTCTAAAATTGTCAAAGAAAGAGGTGATTAGAAGTCGTATTACTTCGTTCTAATTTGATTAGCATCAAAATGAGCAATCCCATCACTATCACATTAAAAACGATGCTTGCATCTCTCACAAGTCTTGATTTAGGAAGACCTTCTTATTGTTTAATTGGTTTTCTCAAATTGTCAAAAAAAGAGGTGATTATGAGTCCTATGACTTCGTTTTAGTTTCATTTGCATCAAAAGAAGCAATCCTATCACTAGCGCCTTCAAAATTATCCGTACATCTCACACAAGTCTTCATTTAGGGAAACCTTATTACTGTTTCATTAGCTCTCTCAAATTGTAAAAATACAGGTGAATATGAGTCCTATTACTTCGTTCTAGTTGAAATTAGCATCAAAAGGAGAAATTCCATTACTATCGCGTCCAAAACGATGCGTAGATCACACACAAATCTTCATTTTGGGAGACCTTCATACTGTTTCATTGATTGTTTCAAATTTACAAAGAAAGAGGTGATTAATATTTTGTATTCCTACGCTCTACTTTGATTAGCGTCAAAAGGAGAAACCCATGACTATCGTGTTCAAAACCATGCGTACATCTCACAGAAGTCTTCATTTAGGGAGACTTTCCTATTATTTTATTGGTTCTCTAAAATTGTCAAAGAAAGAGGTGGTTAGGAGTCCTATTACGTCGTTCTAATTTGATTAGCTTTAAGTAAAGCAATCCAATAACAATCGCATTAAAATGATCCGTAGATCTCACACAAGTCTTGATTTAGAGAGACCTTCTTATTGTTTCATTGGTTCTCGCAAATTATCAAAGAAATAGGTGATTATGAGTCCTATGACTTCGTTCTAGTTTGATTAGTATCAAAATGAGTAATCCTATCACTAATGCCTTCAAAACGATCTGTACATCTCACACAAGTCATCATTTTGGGAGACCTTCTTATTGTTTCATTAGGTCTCTCAAATTGTCAAAATATTTATGAGTCATATTACTTCGTTCTAGTTGAAATTAGCATCAAAAGGAGCAATTCCATTACTATAGCGTCCAAAACGATGCGTAGATCACACACAAATCTTCATTTAGGGAGACCTTCATATTGTTTCATTGATTGTTTCAAATTTACAAAGAAAGAGGTGATTAAGATTTTTTGTATTCCTTCGTTCTAGTTTGATTAGCGTCAAAAAGAGAAACCCATGACTATCACGTTCAAAACCATGCGTACATCTCACACAGGTCTTCATTTAGGGAGACCTTCTTATTGTTTTATTGGTTCTCTAAAATTGTCAAAGAAAGAGGTGGTTAGGAGTCCTATTACGTCGTTCTAATTTGATTAGCTTCAAATAGAGCAATCCCATAACTATCGCATTAAAAACGATGCGTACATCTCACAAAAGTCTTGATTTAAGGAGACCTTCTTATTGTTTCATTGGTTCTCTCAAATTATCAAAGAAAGAGGTGATTATGAGTCCTATGACTTCGTTCTAGTTTGATTAGTATCAACAGGAACAATCCTATCACTAATGCCTTCAAAACGATCTGTACATCTCACACAAGTCATCATTTTGGGAGACCTTCTTATTGTTTCATTAGTTCTCTCAAATTGTTAAAATATAGGTGATTATGAGTCCTATTACTTCGTTCTAGTTGAAATTAGCATCAAAAGAAGCAATCGCATTATTATCGCTTCCAAAACAATGCGTAGATCTGACACAAATCTTCATTTAGTGAGAACTTAATATTGTTTCATTGGTTGTTTCAAATTTATAAAGAAAGAGGTGATTAAGAGTTGTATTACTTTGTTCTACTTTAATTAGCGTCTAAAGGGGAAACCCATGACTATCGCGTTCAAAACCATGCATACATCTCACACAAGTCTTCATTTAGGGAGACCTTCTTATTTTTTTTATTGGTTCTCTAAAATTGTCAAAGAAAATGATGATTAGGAGTCTTATTACTTCGTTCTAATTTGATTAACTTCAAAAGGAGCAATTCCATAACTATTGCGTTAAAAACGATGAGTACATCTCACACAAGTCTTGATTTAGGGAGACCTTCTTATTGTTTCCATCGTTCTCTCAAATTTTCAAAGAAAGAGTTGATTATGAGTTCTATGACTTCGTTCTAGTTTGATTAGCATCAAAAGGAGCAATCCTATCACTAGTGCCTTCAAAACGATGTGTACATCTCACACAAGTCATCATTTAGGGAGACCTTCTTATTGTTTATTAGTTCTCTCAAATTGTCAAAATATAGGTGATTATGAGTCCTATTACTTCGTTCTAGATGAAATTATCATCAAAATAAGCAATCCCATCACTATCGCGTCCAAAACGATGCGTAGATCTCACATAAGTCTTCATTTAGTGAGAACTTCATATTGTTTCATTGGTTGTTTCAAATTTATAAAGAAAGAGATGATTAAGAGTTGTATTACTTTGTTCTACTTTGATTAGCATCAAAAGGAGAAACCCATGACTATCGCGTTCAAAACCATGCGTACATCATCTCACACAAGTCTTCATTTAGGGAGACCTTATTTTTCTCATTGGTTCTCTAAAATTGTCAAAAAAATAGGTGATCAAGAGTCCTATAACTTCGTTGTAGTTTGATTAGCATCAAAAGGAGCAATCCCATTACTATCACGTTCAGAACGATGTGTACATCTCACACAAGTCTTCATTTAACACCTTCTTATTCTTTCATTGGTTCTCTAAAATTGTCAAAGAAAGAGGTGATTAGAAGTCGTATTACTTCGTTCTAATTTGATTAGCATCAAAATGAGAAATCACATCACTATCACATTAAAAACGATGCTTGCATCTCTCACAAGTCTTGATTTAGGAAGACCTTCTTATTGTTTAATTGGTTTTCTCAAATTATCAAAGATAGAGGTGATTATGAGTCTTATGACTTCGTTTTAGTTTGATTTGCATCAAAAGAAGCAATCCTATCACTAGCGCCTTCAAAATTATCCGTACATCTCACACAAGTCTTCATTTAGGGAAACCTTATTACTGTTTCATTAGTTCTCTCAAATTATAAAAATATAGGTGATTATGAGTCCTATTACTTCGTTCTAGTTGAAATTAGCATCAAAAGGAGCAATCCCATTACTATCGCGTCCAAAACGATGCGTAGATCACACAAAAATCTTCATTTAGGGAGACCTTCATATTGTTTCATTGATTGTTTCAAATTTACAAAGAAAGAGGTAATTAAGATTTGTATTTCGTCGTTCTAGTTTGATTAGCGTCAAAAGGAGAAACTCATGACTATCGCGTTTAAAACCATGCGTATATCTCACAGAGTCTTCATTTAGGGAGACCTTCTTATTATTTTATAGGTTCTCTAAAATTGTCAAAGAAAGAGGTGGTTAGGATTCCTATTACGTCGTTCTAATTTGATTAGCTTCAAATAGAGAAATCCCATAACTATCGCATTAAAAACGATGCGTACATCTCACACAAGTCTTGATTTAGGGAGACCTTCTTATTGTTTCATTGGTTCTCGCAAATTATCAAAGAAAGAGGTAATTATGAGTCCTATGACTTCGTTCTAGTTTGATTAGTATCAAAAGGAACAATCCTATCACTAATGCCTTCAAAACGATCTGTATATCTCACACAAGTCATCATTTTGGGAGACAAACTTATTGTTTCATTAGTTATCTCAAATTGTCAAAATATAGGTGATTATGAGTCATATGACTTCGTTCTAGTTGAAATTAGCATCAAAAGGAGCAATCCCATTGCTATCGCGTCGAAAACGATGCGTAGATCACACACAAATCTTCATTTAGGGAGACCTTCATATTGTTTCAAATTTACAAAGAAAGAGGTGATTAAGATTTTTGTATTCCTTCGTTCTAGTTTGATTAGCGTCAAAAGGAGAAACCCATGACTATTGCGTTCAAAACCATGCGTACATCTCACACAGGTCTTCATTTAGGGAGACCTTCTTATTGTTTTATTGGTTCTCTAAAATTGTCAAAGAAAGTGGTGGTTTTGAGTCCTATTACGTCGTTCTAATTTGATTAGCTTCAAATAGAGCAATCCCATAACTATCGCATTAAAAACGATGCGTACATCTCACACAAGTCTTGATTTAGGGAGACCTTCTTATTGTTTCATTGGTTCTCGCAAATTATCTAGCAAAGAGGTGATTATGAGTCGTACATCTCACACAAGTCTTGATTTAGGGAGACCTTCTTATTGTTTCCATCGTTCTCTCAAATTTTCAAAGAAAGAGATGATTATGAGTCCTATGACTTCGTTCTAGTTTGATTAGCATCAAAAGGAGCAATCCTATCACTAGTGCCTTCAAAACGATGTGTACATCTCACACAAGTCATCATTTAGGGAGACCTTCTTATTGTTTCATTAGTTCTCTCAAATTATCAAAATATAGGTGATTATGAGTCCTATTACTTCGTTCTAGTTGAAATTATCATCAAAATAAGCAATCCCATCACTATCGCGTCCAAAACGATGCGTAGATCTCACATAAGTTTTCATTTAGTGAGAACTTCATATTGTTTCATTGGTTGTTTCAAATTTATAAAGAAAGAGGTGATTAAGAGTTGTATTACTTTGTTCTA
This sequence comes from Panax stipuleanatus, assembly GCA_020205555.1. Taxonomy (NCBI): domain Eukaryota; kingdom Viridiplantae; phylum Streptophyta; class Magnoliopsida; order Apiales; family Araliaceae; genus Panax; species Panax stipuleanatus. The sequence goes on along the minus strand of JAINUT010001953.1, from coordinate 115,957 downwards.
CTTTGATTAACATCAAAAGGAGAAACCCATGACTATCGCATTCAAAACCATGCGTACATCTCACACAAGTCTTCATTTAGGGAGACCTTATTTTTTTTTCATTGGTTCTCAAAAATTGTCAAAAAAATAGGTGATCAGGAGTCCTATAACTTCGTTGTAGTTTGATTAGCATCAAAAGGAGCAATCCCATTACTATCACGTTCAGAACGATGCGTACATCTCACACAAGTCTTCATTTAACACCTTCTTATTCTTTCATTGGTTCTCTGAAATTGTCAAAGAAAGAGGTGATTAGAAGTCGTATTACTTCGTTCTAATTTGATTAGCATCAAAATGAGAAATCACATCACTATCACATTAAAAACGATGCTTGCATCTCTCACAAGTCTTGATTTAGGAAGACCTTCTTATTGTTTAATTGGTTTTCTCAAATTATCAAAGATAGTGGTGATTATGAGTCTTATGACTTCGTTTTAGTTTGATTTGCATCAAAAGAAGCAATCCTATCACTAGCGCCTTCAAAATTATCCGTACATCTCGCACAAGTCTTCATTTAGGGAAACCTTATTACTGTTTCATTAGTTCTCTCAAATTGTAAAACTATAGGTGATTATGAGTCCTATTACTTCGTTCTAGTTGAAATTAGCATCAAAAGGAGCAATCCCATTACTATCGCGTCCAAAACGATGCGTAGATCACACACAAATCTTCATTTAGGGAGACCTTCATACTGTTTCATTGATTGTTTCAAATTTACAAAGAAAGAGGTGATTAAGATTTTTGTATTCCTTCATTCTACTTTGATTAGCGTCAAAAGGAGAAACCCATGACTATCGCGTTCAAAACCATGCGTACATCTCACAGAGTCTTCATTTAGGGTGACCTTCTTATTATTTTATTGGTTCTCTAAAATTGTCAAAGAAAGAGGTGGTTAGGAGTCCTATTACGTCGTTCTAATTTGATTAGCTTCAAATATAGCAATCCCATAACAATCGTATTAAAAACAATCCGTACATCTCACACAAGTCTTGATTTAGGGAGACCTTCTTATTGTTTCATTGGTTCTCGCAAATTATCAAAGAAAGAGGAGATTATGAGTCCTATGACTTCGTTTTAGTTTGATTAGTATCAAAACAATCCGTACATCTCACACAAGTCTTCATTTAGGGAGACCTTCTTATTGTTTGATTAGTTCTCTCAAATTGCAAAAATATAGGTGATTATGAGTCATATTACTTCGTTCTAGTTGAAATTAGCATCAAAAGGAGCAATCCCATTGCTATCGCGTCCAAAACGATGCGTTGATCACACACAAATCTTCATTTAGGGAGACCTTCATATTGTTTCATTGATTGTTTCAAATTTACAAAGAAAGAGGTGATTAAGATTTTTGTATTCCTTCGTTCTAGTTTGATTAGCGTCAAAAGGAGAAACCCATGACTATTGCGTTCAAAACCATGCGTACATCTCACACAGGTCTTCATTTAGGGAGACCTTCTTATTGTTTTATTGGTTCTCTAAAATTGTCAAAGAAAGAGGTGGTTAGAAGTCCTATTACGTCGTTCTAATTTGATTAGCTTCAAATAGAGCAATCCCATAACTATCGAATTAAAAACGATGCGTAGATCTCACATAAGTCTTCATTTAGTGAGAACTTCATATTATTTCATTGGTTGTTTCAAATTTATAAAGAAAGAGGTGATTAAGAGTTGTATTACTTTGTTCTACTTTGATTAGCATCAAAAGGAGAAACCCATGACTATCGCGTTCAAAACCATGCGTACATCTCACACAAGTCTTCATTTAGGGAGACCTTCTTATTTTTTTCATTGGTTCTCTAAAATTGTCAAAAAAATAGGTGATCAAGAGTCCTATAACTTCGTTGTAGTTTGATTAGCATCAAAAGGAGCAATCCCATTACTATCATGTTCTGAACGATGTGTACATCTCACACAAGTCTTCGTTTAACACCTTCTTATTCTTTCATTGGTTCTCTAAAATTGCCAAAGAAAGAGGTGATTAGAAGTCGTATTACTTCGTTCTAATTTGATTAGCATCAAAATGAGAAATCACATCACTATCACATTAAAAACGATGCTTGCATCTCTCACAAGTCTTGATTTAGGTAGACCTTCTTATTGTTTAATTGGTTTTCTCAAATTGTCAAAGATAGAGGTGATTATGAGTCTTATGACTTCGTTTTAGTTTGATTTGCATCAAAAGAAGCAATCCTATCACTAGCGCCTTCAAAATTATCCGTACATCTCACACAAGTCTTCGTTTAGGGAAACCTTATTACTGTTTCATTAGGTCTCCCAAATTGTAAAAATATAGGTGATTATGAGTCCTATTACTTCGTTCTAGTTGAAATTAGCATCAAAAGGAGCAATCCCATTACTATCGCGTCCAAAACGATGCGTAGATCACACAAAAATCTTCATTTAGGGAGACCTTCATATTGTTTCATTGATTGTTTCAAATTTACAAAGAAAGAGGTGATTAAGATTTGTGTATTCCTTCGTTCTACTTTGATTAGCGTCAAAAGGAGAAACTCATGACTATCGCGTTTAAAACCATGCGTACATCTCACAGAGTCTTCATTTAGGGAGACCTTCTTATTATTTTATAGGTTCTCTAAAATTGTCAAAGAAAGAGGTGGTTAGGATTCCTATTACGTCGTTCTAATTTGATTAGCCTCAAATAGAGCAATCCCATAACTATCGCATTAAAAACGATGCGTACATCTCACACAAGTCTTGATTTAGGAAGACCTTCTTATTGTTTCATTGGTTCTCGCAAATTATCAAAGAAAGAGGTAATTATGAGTCCTATGACTTCGTTCTAGTTTGATTAGTATCAAAAGGAACAATCCTATCACTAATGCCTTCAAAACGATCTGTACATCTCACACAAGTCATCATTTTGGGAGACCATCTTATTGTTTCATTAGTTATCTCAAATTGTCAAAATATAGGTGAGTATGAGTCATATGACTTCGTTCTAGTTGAAATTAGCATCAAAAGGAGCAATCCCATTGCTATCGCGTCGAAAACGATGCGTAGATCACACACAAATCTTCATTTAGGGAGACCTTCATATTGTTTCATTGATTGTTTCAAATTTACAAAGAAAGAGGTGATTAAGATTTTTGTATTCCTTCGTTCTAGTTTGACTATCAAAAGGAGAAACCCATGACTATCACGTTCAAAACCATGCGTACATCTCACACAGGTCTTCATTTAGCGAGACCTTGTTATTGTTTTATTGGTTCTCTAAAATTGTCAAAGAAAGTGGTGGTTTGGAGTCCTATTACGTCGTTCTAATTTGATTTGCTTCAAATAGAGCAATCCCATAACTATCGCATTAAAAACGATGCGTACATCTCACACAAGTCTTGATTTAGGGAGACCTTCTTACTGTTTCATTGGTTCTCGCAAATTATCTAAGAAAGAGGTGATTATGAGTCGTACATCTCACACAAGTCTTGATTTAGGGAGACCTTCTTATTGTTTCAATCGTTCTCTCAAATTTTCAAAGAAAGAGGTGATTATGAGTCCTATGACTTCGTTCTAGTTTGATTAGCATCAAAAGGAGCAATCCTATCCCTAATGCCTTCAAAACGATGTGTACATCTCACACAAGTCATCATTTTGGGAGACCTTCTTTTTATTTCATTAGTTCACTCAAATTGTCAAAATATAGGTGATTATGAGTCCTATTACTTTGTTCTAGTTGAAATTATCATCAAAATAAGCAATCCCATTACTATCGCGTCCAAAACGATGCGTAGATCTCACATAAGTCTTCATTTATTGAGAATTTCATATTGTTTCATTGGTTGTTTCAAATTTATAAAGAAAGAGGTGATTAAGAGTTGTATTACTTTGTTCTACTTTGATTAGCATCAAAAGGAGAAACCCATGACTATCGCATTCAAAACCATGCGTACATCTCACACAAGTCTTCATTTAGGGAGACCTTCTTATTTTTTTCATTGGTTCTCAAAAATTATAAAAAAAATAGGTGATCAGGAGTCCCATAACTTCGTTGTAGTTTGATTAGCATCAAAAGGAGCAATCCCATTACTATCACGTTCAGAACGATGCGTACATCTCACACAAGTCTTCATTTAACACCTTATTGTTTCATTGGTTCTCTAAAATTGTCAAAGAAAGAGGTGATTAGAAGTCGTATTACTTCGTTCTAATTTGATTAGCATCAAAATGAGAAATCACATCACTATCACATTAAAAACGATGCTTGCATCTCTCACAAGTCTTGATTTAGGAAGACCTTCTTATTGTTTAATTGGTTTTCTCAAATTGTCAAAGATAGAGGTGATTATGAGTCTTATGACTTCGTTTTAGTTTGATTTGCATCAAAAGAAGCAATCCTATCACTAGCGCCTTCAAAATTATCCGTCCATCTCACACAAGTCTTCATTTAGGGAAGCCTTATTACTGTTTCATAGTTCTCTCAAATTGTAAAAATATAGGTGATTATGAGTCCTATTACTTCGTTCTAGTTGAAATTAGCATCAAAAGGAGCAATCCCATTACTATCGCATCCAAAACGATGCGTAGATCTCACACAAATCTTTATTTAGAGAGACCTTCTTATTGTTTTATTGATTGTTTCAAATTTACAAAGAAAGAGGTGATTAAGATTTTTGTATTCCTTCGTTCTACTTTGATTAGAGAAACCCATGACTATCGCGTTCAAAACCATGCGTACATCTCACACAAGTTTTCATTTTGGGAGACCTTCTTATTGTTTTATTGGTTCTATAAAATTGTCAAAGAAAGAGGTGGTTAGGAGTCCTATTACGTCGTTCTAAATTGAATAGCTTCAAATAGAGCAATCCCATAACTATCGCATTAAAAACGATGCGTACATCTCACACAAGTCATAATTTAGGGAGACCTTCTTATTGTTCCCATCGTTCTCTCAAATTTTCAAAGAAAGAGATGATTATGAGTCCTATGACTTCGTTCTAGTTTGATTAGCATCAAAAGGAGCAATCCTATCACTAGTGCCTTCAAAACGATGTGTACATCTCACACAAGTCATCATTTTGGGAGACCATCTTATTGTTTCATTAGTTCTCTCAAATTGTCAAAACATAGGTGATTATGAGTCATATGACTTCGTTCTAGTTGAAACTAGCATCAAAAGGAGCAATCCCATTGCTATCGCGTCCAAAACGATGCGTAGATCACACACAAATCTTCATTTAGGGAGACCTTCATATTGTTTCATTGATTGTTTCAAATTTACAAAGAAAGAGGTGATTAAGATTTTTGTATTCCTTCGTTCTAGTTTGATTAGCGTCAAAAGGAGAAACCCATGACTATTACGTTCAAAACCATGCGAACATCTCACACAGGTCTTCATTTAGGGAGACCTTCTTATTGTTTTATTGGTTCTCTAAAATTTTCAAAGAAAGTGGTGGTTTGGAGTCCTATTACGTCTTTATAATTTGATTAGCTTCAAATAGAGCAATCCCATAACTATCGCATTAAAAACGATGCGTGCATCTCACACAAGTCTTGATTTAGGGAGACCTTCTTATTGTTTCATTGGTTCTCGCAAATTATCTAACAAAGAGGTGATTATGAGACGTACATCTCACACAAGTCTTAATTTAGGGAGACCTTCTTATTGTTTCCATCGTTCTCTCAAATTTTCAAAGAAATATGTGATTATGAGTCCTATGACTTCGTTCTAGTTTGATTAGCATCAAAAGGAGCAATCCTATCACTAGTGCCTTCAAAACGATGTGTACATATCACACAAGTCATCATTTAGGGAGACCTTCTTATTGTTTCATTAGTTCTCTCAAATTATCAAAATATAGGTGATTATGAGTCCTATTACTTCGTTCTAGTTGAAATTATCATCAAAATAAGCAATCCCATCACTATCGCGTCAAAAACGATGCGTAGATCTCACAGAAGTTTTCATTTAGTGAGAACTTCATATTGTTTCATTGGTTGTTTCAAATTTATAAAGAAAGATGTGATTAAGAGTTGTATTACTTTGTTCTACTTTGATTAGCATCAAAAGGAGAAACCCATGACTATCGCGTTCAAAACCATGCGTACATCTCACACAAGTCTTCATTTAGGGAGACCTTTCTATTTTTTTCATTGGTTCTCTAAAATTGTCAAAAAAAAAAGGTGATCAGGAGTCCCATAACTTCGTTGTAGTTTGATTAGCATCAAAAGGAGCAATCCCATTACTATCACGTTCAGAACGATGCGTACATCTCACACAAGTCTTCATTTAACACCTTATTGTTTCATTGGTTCTCTAAAATTGTCAAAGAAAGAGGTGATTAGAAGTCGTATTACTTCGTTCTAATTTGATTAGCATCAAAATGAGAAATCACATCACTATCACATTAAAAACGATGCTTGCATCTCTCACAAGTCTTGATTTAGGAAGACCTTCTTATTGTTTAATTGGTTTTCTCAAATTGTCAAAGATAGAGGTGATTATGAGTCTTATGACTTCGTTTTAGTTTGATTTGCATCAAAAGAAGCAATCCTATCACTAGCGCCTTCAAAATTATCCGTCCATCTCACACAAGTCTTCATTTAGGGAAGCCTTATTACTGTTTCATTAGTTCTCTCAAATTGTAAAAATATAGGTGATTATGAGTCCTATTACTTCGTTCTAGTTGAAATTAGCATCAAAAGGAGCAATCCCATTACTATCGCATCCAAAACGATGCGTAGATCTCACACAAATCTTTATTTAGAGAGACCTTCTTATTGTTTCATTGATTGTTTCAAATTTACAAAGAAAGAGGTGATTAAGATTTTTGTATTCCTTCGTTCTACTTTGATTAGAGAAACCCATGACTATCGCGTTCAAAACCATGCGTACATCTCACACAAGTTTTCATTTTGGGAGACCTTCTTATTGTTTTATTGGTTCTCTAAAATTGTCAAAGAAAGAGGTGGTTAGGAGTCCTATTACGTCGTTCTAATTTGAATAGCTTCAAATAGAGCAATCCCATAACTATCGCATTAAAAACGATGCGTACATCTCACACAAGTCATAATTTAGGGAGACCTTCTTATTGTTCCCATCGTTCTCTCAAATTTTCAAAGAAAGAGATGATTATGAGTCCTATGACTTCGTTCTAGTTTGATTAGCATCAAAAGGAGCAATCCTATCACTAGTGCCTTCAAAACGATGTGTACATCTCACACAAGTCATCATTTTGGGAGACCATCTTATTGTTTCATTAGTTCTCTCAAATTGTCAAAACATAGGTGATTATGAGTCATATGACTTCGTTCTAGTTGAAACTAGCATCAAAAGGAGCAATCCCATTGCTATCGCGTCCAAAACGATGCGTAGATCACACACAAATCTTCATTTAGGGAGACCTTCATATTGTTTCATTGATTGTTTCAAATTTACAAAGAAAGAGGTGATTAAGATTTTTGTATTCCTTCGTTCTAGTTTGATTAGCGTCAAAAGGAGAAACCCATGACTATTACGTTCAAAACCATGCGAACATCTCACACAGGTCTTCATTTAGGGAGACCTTCTTATTGTTTTATTGGTTCTCTAAAATTTTCAAAGAAAGTGGTGGTTTGGAGTCCTATTACGTCTTTCTAATTTGATTAGCTTCAAATAGAGCAATCCCATAACTATCGCATTAAAAACGATGCGTGCATCTCACACAAGTCTTGATTTAGGGAGACCTTCTTATTGTTTCATTGGTTCTCGCAAATTATCTAACAAAGAGGTGATTATGAGACGTACATCTCACACAAGTCTTAATTTAGGGAGACCTTCTTATTGTTTCCATCGTTCTCTCAAATTTTCAAAGAAATATGTGATTATGAGTCCTATGACTTCGTTCTAGTTTGATTAGCATCAAAAGGAGCAATCCTATCACTAGTGCCTTCAAAACGATGTGTACATTTCACACAAGTCATCATTTAGGGAGACCTTCTTATTGTTTCATTAGTTCTCTCAAATTATCAAAATATAGGTGATTATGAGTCCTATTACTTCGTTCTAGTTGAAATTATCATCAAAATAAGCAATCCCATCACTATCGCGTCAAAAACGATGCGTAGATCTCACAGAAGTTTTCATTTAGTGAGAACTTCATATTGTTTCATTGGTTGTTTCAAATTTATAAAGAAAGATGTGATTAAGAGTTGTATTACTTTGTTCTACTTTGATTAGCATCAAAAGGAGAAACCCATGACTATCGCGTTCAAAACCATGCGTACATCTCACACATGTCTTCATTTAGGGAGACCTTTCTATTTTTTTCATTGGTTCTCTAAAATTGTCAAAAAAATAGGTGATCAGGAGTCCCATAACTTCGTTGTAGTTTGATTAGCATCAAAAGGAGCAATCCCATTACTATCACGTTCAGAACGATGCGTACATCTCACACAAGTCTTCATTTAACACCTTATTGTTTCATTGGTTCTCTAAAATTGTCAAAGAAAGAGGTGATTAGAAGTCGTATTACTTCGTTCTAATTTGATTAGCATCAAAATGAGAAATCACATCACTATCACATTAAAAACGATGCTTGCATCTCTCACAAGTCTTGATTTAGGAAGACCTTCTTATTGTTTAATTGGTTTTCTCAAATTGTCAAAGATAGAGGTGATTATGAGTCTTATGACTTCGTTTTAGTTTGATTTGCATCAAAAGAAGCAATCCTATCACTAGCGCCTTCAAAATTATCCGTCCATCTCACACAAGTCTTCATTTAGGGAAGCCTTATTACTGTTTCATTAGTTCTCTCAAATTGTAAAAATATAGGTGATTATGAGTCCTATTACTTCGTTCTAGTTGAAATTAGCATCAAAAGGAGCAATCCCATTACTATCGCATCCAAAACGATGCGTAGATCTCACACAAATCTTTATTTCGAGAGACCTTCTTATTGTTTCATTGATTGTTTCAAATTTACAAAGAAAGAGGTGATTAAGATTTTTGTATTCCTTCGTTCTACTTTGATTAGAGAAACCCATGACTATCGCGTTCAAAACCATGCGTACATCTCACACAAGTTTTTATTTTGGGAGACCTTCTTATTGTTTTATTGGTTCTCTAAAATTGTCAAAGAAAGAGGTGGTTAGGAGTCCTATTACGTCGTTCTAATTTGAATAGCTTCAAATAGAGCAATCCCATAACTATCGCATTAAAAACGATGCGTACATCTCACACAAGTCATGATTTAGGGAGACCTTCTTATTGTTTCATTGGTTCTCTCAAATTATCAAAGAAAGAGGTGATTATGAGTCCTATGACTTCGTTCTAGTTTGATTAGTATCAACAGGAACAATCCTATCACTAATGCCTTCAAAACGATCTGTACATCTCACACAAGTCATCATTTTGGGAGACCTTCTTATTGTTTCATTAGTTCTCTCAAATTGTTAAAATATAGGTGATTATGAGTCCTATTACTTCGTTCTAGTTGAAATTAGCATCAAAGAAGCAATCGCATTAGTATCGCGTCCAAAACAATGCGTAGATCTGACACAAATCTTCATTTAGTGAGAACTTAATATTGTTTCATTGGTTGTTTCAAATTTATAAAGAAAGAGGTGATTAAGAGTTGTATTACTTTGTTCTACTTTAATTAGCGTCTAAAGGAGAAACCCGTGACTATCGCGTTCAAAACCATGCTTACATCTCACACAAGTCTTCATTTAGAGAGACCTTCTTATTTTTTTCATTGACTCTCTAAAATTGTCAAAGAAAATGGTGATTAGGAGTCTTATTACTTCGTTCTAATTTGATTAACTTCAAAAGGATCAATCCCATAACTATTGTGATAAAAACGATGCGTACATCTCACACAAGTCTTGATTTAGGGAGACTTTCTTATTGTTTCACTGGTTCTCGCAAATTATCTAACAAAGAGGTGATTATGAGTCGTACATCTCACACAAGTCTTTATTTAGGGAGACCTTCTTATTGTTTCAATCGTTCTCTCAAATTTTCAAAGAAAGAGGTGATTATGAGTCCTATGACTTCGTTCTTGTTTGATTAGCATCAAAAGGAGCAATCCTATCACTAATGCCTTCAAAACGATGTGTACATCTCACACAAGTCATCATTTAGGGAGACCTTCTTATTGTTTCATTAGTTGACTCAAATTGTCAAAATATAGGTGATTATGAGTCCTATTACTTCGTTCTAGTTGAAATTATCATCAAAATAAGCAATCCCATCACTATCGCATCCAAAACGATGCGTAGATCTCACATAAGTCTTCATATAGTGAGAACTTCATATTGTTTCATTGGTTGTTTCAAATTTATAAAGAAAGAGGTGATTAAGAGTTGTATTACTTTGTTCTACTTTGATTAGCATCAAAAGGAGAAACCCATGACTATCGCGTTCAAAACCATGCGTACATCTCACACAAGTCTTCATTTAGGGAGACCTTATTTTTTTCATTGGTTTTTCTAAAATTGTCAAAAAAATAGGTGATCAAGAGTCCTACAACTTCGTTGTAGTCTGATTAGCATCAAAAGGAGCAATCCCATTACTATCATGTTCAGAACGATGCGTACATCTCATAAAAGTCTTCATTTAACACCTTCTTATTGTTTAATTGGTTCTCTAAAATTGTCAAAGAAAGAGGTGATTAGAAGTCGTATTACTTCATTCTAATTTGATTAGCATCAAAATGAGAAATCACATCACTATCACATTAAAAACGACGCTTGCATCTCTCACAAGTCTTGATTTAGAAAGACCTTCTTATTGTTTAATTGGTTTTCTCAAATTGTCAAAGATAGAGGTGATTATGAGTCTTATGACTTCGTTTTAGTTTGATTTGCATCACAAGAAGCAATCCTATCACTAGCGCCTTAAAAATTATCCGTACATCTCACAGAAGTCTTCATTTAGGGAGACCTTTTTATTATTTCATTAGTTCTCTCAAATTGTCAAAATATAGGTGATTGTGAGTCCTATTACTCCATCTAAGTGAAATTAGCATCAAAAGGAGCAATCCCATTACTATCGCGTCCAAAACGATGCGTAGATCACACAAAAATCTTCATTTTGGGAGACCTTCATATTGTTCCATTGATTGTTTCAAATTTACAAAGAAAGAGGTGATTAAGATTTTTGTATTCCTTCGTTCTACTTTGATTAGCGTCAAAAGGACAAACCCATGACTATCGCGTTCAAAACCATTCGTACATCTCACAGAGTCTTCATTTAGGGAGACCTTCTTATTATTTTATAGGTTTTCTAAAATTGTCAAAGAAAGAGGTGGTTAGGAGTCCTATTACGTCGTTTTAATTTGATTAGCTTCAAATAGAGCAATCCCATAACTATCGCATTAAAAACGATGCGTACATCTCACACAAGTCTTGATTTAGGGAGACCTTCTTATTGTTTCATTGGTTCTCGCAAATTATCAAAGAAAGAGGTAATTATGAGTCCTATGACTTCGTTCTAGTTTGATTAGTATCAAAAGGAACAATTGTATCACTAATGCCTTCAAAACGATCTGTACATCTCACACAAGTCATCATTTTGGGAGACCATCTTATTGTTTCATTAGTTCTCTCAAATTGTCAAAACATAGGTGATTATGAGTCATATGACTTCGTTCTAGTTGTAACTAGCATCAAAAGGAGCAATCCCATTGCTATCGCGTCCAAAACGATGCGTAGATCACACACAAATCTTCATTTAGGGAGACCTTCATATTGTTTCATTGATTGTTTCAAATTTACAAAGAAAGAGGTGATTAAGATTTTTGTATTCCTTCGTTCTAGTTTGATTAGCATAAAAAGGAGAAACCCATGACTATTGCGTTCAAAACCATGCGTACATCTCACACAGGTCTTCATTTAGCGAGACCATCTTATTGTTTTATTGGTTCTCTAAAATTGTCAAAGAAAGTGGTGGTTTGGAGTCCTATTACGTCGTTCTAATTTGATTAGCTTTAAATAGAGCAATCCCATAACTATTGCATTAAAAACGATGCGTACATCTCACACAAGTCTTGATTTAGGGAGACCTTCTTATTGTTTCATTGGTTCTCGCAAATTATCTAACAAAGAGGTGATTATGAGTCGTACATCTCACACAAGTCTTGATTTAGGGAGACCTTCTTATTGTTTCAATCGTTCTCTCAAATTTTCAAAGAAAGAGGTGATTATGAGTCCTATGACTTCGTTCTAGTTGGATTAGCATCAAAAGGAGCAATCCTATCACTAGTGCCTTCAAAACGATGTGTACATATCACACAAGTCATCATTTAGGGAGACCTTCTTATTGTTTCATTAGTTCTCTCAAATTATCAAAATATAGGTGATTATGAGTCCTATTACTTCATTCTAGTTGAAATTATCATCAAAATAAGCAATCCCATCACTATCGCGTCAAAAACGATGCGTAGATCTCACAGAAGTTTTCATTTAGTGAGAACTTCATATTGTTTCATTGGTTGTTTCAAATTTATAAAGAAAGATGTGATTAAGAGTTGTATTACTTTGTTCTACTTTGATTAGCATCAAAAGGAGAAACCCATGACTATCGCGTTCAAAACCATGCGTACATCTCACACAAGTCTTCATTTAGGGAGACCTTTCTATTTTTTTCATTGGTTCTCTAAAATTGTCAAAAAAATAGGTGATCAGGAGTCCCATAACTTCGTTGTAGTTTGATTAGCATCAAAAGGAGCAATCCCATTACTATCACGTTCAGAACGATGCGTACATCTCACACAAGTCTTCATTTAACACCTTATTGTTTCATTGGTTCTCTAAAATTGTCAAAGAAAGAGGTGATTAGAAGTCGTATTACTTCGTTCTAATTTGATTAGCATCAAAATGAGAAATCACATCACTATCACATTAAAAACGATGCTTGCATCTCTCACAAGTCTTGATTTAGGAAGACCTTCTTATTGTTTAATTGGTTTTCTCAAATTGTCAAAGATAGAGATGATTATGAGTCTTATGACTTCGTTTTAGTTTGATTTGCATCAAAAGAAGCAATCCTATCACTAGCGCCTTCAAATTATCCGTCCATCTCACACAAGTCTTCATTTAGGGAAGCCTTATTACTGTTTCATTAGTTCTCTCAAATTATAAAAATATAGGTGATTATGAGTCCTATTACTTCGTTCTAGTTGAAATTAGCATCAAAAGGAGCAATCTCATTACTATCGCATCCAAAACGATGCGTAGATCTCACACAAATCTTTATTTCGAGAGACCTTCTTATTGTTTCATTGATTGTTTCAAATTTACAAAGAAAGAGGTGATTAAGATTTTTGTATTCCTTCGTTCTACTTTGATTAGAGAAACCCATGACTATCGCGTTCAAAACCATGCGTACATCTCACACAAGTTTTCATTTTGGGAGACTTTCTTATTGTTTTATTGGTTCTCTAAAATTGTCAAAGAAAGAGGTGGTTAGGAGTCCTATTACGTCGTTCTAATTTGAATAGCTTCAAATAGAGCAATCCCATAACTATCGCATTAAAAACGATGCGTACATCTCACACAAGTCATGATTTAGGGAGACCTTCTTATTGTTTCATTGGTTCTCTCAAATTATCAAAGAAAGAGGTGATTATGAGTCCTATGACTTCGTTCTAGTTTGATTAGTATCAACAGGAACAATCCTATCACTAATGCCTTCAAAACGATCTGTTCATCTCACACAAGTCATCATTTTGGGAGACCTTCTTATTGTTTCATTAGTTCTCTCAAATTGTTAAAATATAGGTGATTATGAGTCCTATTACTTCGTTCTAGTTGAAATTAGCATCAAAAGAAGCAATCGCATTAGTATCGCGTCCAAAACAATGCGTAGATCTGACACAAATCTTCATTTAGTGAGAACTTAATATTGTTTCATTGGTTGTTTCAAATTTATAAAGAAAGAGGTGATTAAGAGTTGTATTACTTTGTTCTACTTTAATTAGCGTCTAAAGGAGAAACCCGTGACTATCGCGTTCAAAACCATGCATACATCTCACACAAGTCTTCATTTAGAGAGACCTTCTTATTTTTTTCATTGACTCTCTAAAATTGTCAAAGAAAATGGTGATTAGGAGTCTTATTACTTCGTTCTAATTTGATTAACTTCAAAAGGATCAATCCCATAACTATTGTGATAAAAATGATGCGTACATCTCACACAAGTCTTGATTTAGGGAGACTTTCTTATTGTTTCACTGGTTCTCGCAAATTATCTAACAAAGAGGTGATTATGAGTCGTACATCTCACACAAGTCTTTATTTAGGGAGACCTTCTTATTGTTTCAATCGTTCTCTCAAATTTTCAAAGAAAGAGGTGATTATGAGTCCTATGACTTCGTTCTTGTTTGATTAGCATCAAAAGGAGCAATCCTATCACTAATGCCTTCAAAACGATGTGTACATCTCACACAAGTCATCATTTAGGGAGACCTTCTTATTGTTTCATTAGTTGACTCAAATTGTCAAAATATAGGTGATTATGAGTCCTATTACTTCGTTCTAGTTGAAATTATCATCAAAATAAGCAATCCCATCACTATCGCATCCAAAACGATGCGTAGATCTCACATAAGTCTTCATATAGTGAGAACTTCATATTGTTTCATTGGTTGTTTCAAATTTATAAAGAAAGAGGTGATTAAGAGTTGTATTACTTTGTTCTACTTTGATTAGCATCAAAAGGAGAAACCCATGACTATCGCGTTCAAAACCATGCGTACATCTCACACAAGTCTTCATTTAGGGAGACCTTCTTATTTTTTTCATTGGTTTTTCTAAAATTGTCAAAAAAATAGGTGATCAAGAGTCCTACAACTTCGTTGTAGTCTGATTAGCATCAAAAGGAGCAATCCCATTACTATCATGTTCAGAACGATGCGTACATCTCACACAAGTCTTCATTTAACACCTTCTTATTGTTTAATTGGTTCTCTAAAATTGTCAAAGAAAGAGGTGATTAGAAGTCGTATTACTTCGTTCTAATTTGATTAGCATCAAAATGAGAAATCACATCACTATCACATTAAAAACGACGCTTGCATCTCTCACAAGTCTTGATTTAGAAAGACCTTCTTATTGTTTAATTGGTTTTCTCAAATTGTCAAAGATAGAGGTGATTATGAGTCTTATGACTTCGTTTTAGTTTGATTTGCATCACAAGAAGCAATCCTATCACTAGCGCCTTAAAAATTATCCGTACATCTCACACAAGTCTTCATTTAGGGAGACCTTTTTATTATTTCATTAGTTCTCTCAAATTGTCAAAATATAGGTGATTGTGAGTCCTATTACTCCATCTAAGTGAAATTAGCATCAAAAGGAGCAATCCCATTACTATCGCGTCCAAAACGATGCGTAGATCACACAAAAATCTTCATTTTGGGAGACCTTCATATTGTTTCATTGATTGTTTCAAATTTACAAAGAAAGAGGTGATTAAGATTTTTGTATTCCTTCGTTCTACTTTGATTAGCGTCAAAAGGACAAACCCATGACTATCGCGTTCAAAACCATGTGTACATCTCACAGAGTCTTCATTTAGGGAGACCTTCTTATTATTTTATTGGTTCTCTAAAATTGTCAAAGAAAGAGGTGGTTAGGAGTCCTATTACGTCGTTCTAATTTGATTAGCTTCAAATATAGCAATCCCATAACAATCGTATTAAAAACAATCCGTACATCTCACACAAGTCTTGATTTAGGGAGACCTTCTTATTGTTTCATTGGTTCTCGCAAATTATCAAAGAAAGAGGAGATTATGAGTCCTATGACTTCGTTTTAGTTTGATTAGTATCAAAACGATCCGTACATCTCACACAAGTCTTCATTTAGGGAGACCTTCTTATTGTTTGATTAGTTCTCTCAAATTGCAAAAATATAGGTGATTATGAGTCATATTACTTCGTTCTAGTTGAAATTAGCATCAAAAGGAGCAATCCCATTGCTATCGCGTCCAAAACGATGCGTTGATCACACACAAATCTTCATTTAGGGAGACCTTCATATTGTTTCATTGATTGTTTCAAATTTACAAAGAAAGAGGTGATTAAGATTTTTGTATTCCTTCGTTCTAGTTTGATTAGCGTCAAAAGGAGAAACCCATGACTATTGCGTTCAAAACCATGCGTACATCTCACACAGGTCTTCATTTAGGGAGACCTTCTTATTGTTTTATTGGTTCTCTAAAATTGTCAAAGAAAGAGGTGGTTAGAAGTCCTATTACGTCGTTCTAATTTGATTAGCTTCAAATAGAGCAATCCCATAACTATCGAATTAAAAACGATGCGTAGATCTCACATAAGTCTTCATTTAGTGAGAACTTCATATTATTTCATTGGTTGTTTCAAATTTATAAAGAAAGAGGTGATTAAGAGTTGTATTACTTTGTTCTACTTTGATTAGCATCAAAAGGAGAAACCCATGACTATCGCGTTCAAAACCATGCGTACATCTCACACAAGTCTTCATTTAGGGAGACCTTCTTATTTTTTTCATTGGTTCTCTAAAATTGTCAAAAAAATAGGTGATCAAGAGTCCTATAACTTCGTTGTAGTTTGATTAGCATCAAAAGGAGCAAGCCCATTACTATCATGTTCTGAACGATGTGTACATCTCACACAAGTCTTCGTTTAACACCTTCTTATTCTTTCATTAGTTCTCTAAAATTGTCAAAGAAAGAGGTGATTAGAAGTCGTATTACTTCGTTCTAATTTGATTAGCATCAAAATGAGAAATCACATCACTATCACATTAAAAACGATGCTTGCATCTCTCACAAGTCTTGATTTAGGTAGACCTTCTTATTGTTTAATTGGTTTTCTCAAATTGTCAAAGATAGAGGTGATTATGAGTCTTATGACTTCGTTTTAGTTTGATTTCCATCAAAAGAAGCAATCCTATCACTAGCGCCTTCAAAATTATCCGTACATCTCACACAAGTCTTCGTTTAGGGAAACCTTATTACTGTTTCATTAGTTCTCCCAAATTGTAAAAATATAGGTGATTATGAGTCCTATTACTTCGTTCTAGTTGAAATTAGCATCAAAAGGAGCAATCCCATTACTATCGCGTCCAAAACGATGCGTAGATCACACAAAAATCTTCATTTAGGGAGACCTTCATATTGTTTCATTGATTGTTTCAAATTTACAAAGAAAGAGGTGATTAAGATTTGTGTATTCCTTCGTTCTACTTTGATTAGCGTCAAAAGGAGAAACTCATGACTATCGCGTTTAAAACCATGCGTATATCTCACAGAGTCTTCATTTAGGGAGACCTTCTTATTATTTTATAGGTTCTCTAAAATTGTCAAAGAAAGAGGTGGTTAGGATTCCTATTACGTCGTTCTAATTTGATTAGCCTCAAATAGAGCAATCCCATAACTATCGCATTAAAAACGATGCGTACATCTCACACAAGTCTTGATTTAGGAAGACCTTCTTATTGTTTCATTGGTTCTCGCAAATTATCAAAGAAAGAGGTAATTATGAGTCCTATGACTTCGTTCTAGTTTGATTAGTATCAAAAGGAACAATCCTATCACTAATGCCTTCAAAACGATCTGTACATCTCACACAAGTCATCATTTTGGGAGACCATCTTATTGTTTCATTAGTTATCTCAAATTGTCAAAATATAGGTGATTATGAGTCATATGACTTCGTTCTAGTTGAAATTAGCATCAAAAGGAGCAATCCCATTGCTATCGCGTCGAAAACGATGCGTAGATCACACACAAATCTTCATTTAGGGAGACCTTCATATTGTTTCATTGATTGTTTCAAATTTACAAAGAAAGAGGTGATTAAGATTTTTGTATTCCTTCGTTCTAGTTTGACTATCAAAAGGAGAAACCCATGACTATCGCGTTCAAAACCATGCGTACATCTCACACAGGTCTTCATTTAGCGAGACCTTGTTATTGTTTTATTGGTTCTCTAAAATTGTCAAAGAAAGTGGTGGTTTGGAGTCCTATTACGTCGTTCTAATTTGATTTGCTTCAAATAGAGCAATCCCATAACTATCGCATTAAAAACGATGCGTACATCTCACACAAGTCTTGATTTAGGGAGACCTTCTTATTGTTTCATTGGTTCTCGCAAATTATCTAAGAAAGAGGTGATTATGAGTCGTACATCTCACACAAGTCTTGATTTAGGGAGACCTTCTTATTGTTTCAATCGTTCTCTCAAATTTTCAAAGAAAGAGGTGATTATGAGTCCTATGACTTCGTTCTAGTTTGATTAGCATCAAAAGGAGCAATCCTATCCCTAATGCCTTCAAAACGATGTGTACATCTCACACAAGTCATCATTTTGGGAGACCTTCTTTTTATTTCATTAGTTCACTCAAATTGTCAAAATATAGGTGATTATGAGTCCTATTACTTTGTTCTAGTTGAAATTATCATCAAAATAAGCAATCCCATTACTATCGCGTCCAAAACGATGCGTAGATCTCACATAAGTCTTCATTTATTGAGAATTTCATATTGTTTCATTGGTTGTTTCAAATTTATAAAGAAAGAGGTGATTAAGAGTTGTATTACTTTGTTCTACTTTGATTAGCATCAAAAGGAGAAACCCATGACTATCGCATTCAAAACCATGCGTACATCTCACACAAATCTTCATTTAGGGAGACCTTCTTATTTTTTTCATTGGTTCTCAAAAATTATAAAAAAAATAGGTGATCAGGAGTCCCATAACTTCGTTGTAGTTTGATTAGCATCAAAAGGAGCAATCCCATTACTATCACGTTCAGAACGATGCGTACATCTCACACAAGTCTTCATTTAACACCTTATTGTTTCATTGGTTCTCTAAAATTGTCAAAGAAAGAGGTGATTAGAAGTCGTATTACTTCGTTCTAATTTGATTAGCATCAAAATGAGAAATCACATCACTATCACATTAAAAACGATGCTTGCATCTCTCACAAGTCTTGATTTAGGAAGACCTTCTTATTGTTTAATTGGTTTTCTCAAATTGTCAAAGATAGAGGTGATTATGAGTCTTATGACTTCGTTTTAGTTTGATTTGCATCAAAAGAAGCAATCCTATCACTAGCGCCTTCAAAATTATCCGTCCATCTCACACAAGTCTTCATTTAGGGAAGCCTTATTACTGTTTCATTAGTTCTCTCAAATTGTAAAAATATAGGTGATTATGAGTCCTATTACTTCGTTCTAGTTGAAATTAGCATCAAAAGGAGCAATCCCATTACTATCGCATCCAAAACGATGCGTAGATCTCACACAAATCTTTATTTAGAGAGACCTTCTTATTGTTTCATTGATTGTTTCAAATTTACAAAGAAAGAGGTGATTAAGATTTTTGTATTCTTTCGTTCTACTTTGATTAGAGAAACCCATGACTATTGTTTCATCTTCTTAAGTGTGGTCTCCACACAAATGCCAAGTTTCTGAAACTTAAATCTAGACCTTGTTTTCATCACCTCTCTTTATAAGGATGGGCCTAGTGTTTACAGGATCCTTTTTTGTCCTGTCAGTTTGCCTGGTTGTTAGCTGCTCTTGGTGGATTCCGCTTTGCTGCCCCAGTTTTGCAGTTGTATGCCTGGGTTTCCCAGCTCTGGGCTATCCTTTTCAGGCCTTGGGTTTCTGCTAGCTGCTGGTTTCAAGCCTGCACCTGGGCCAGTGCTGTTGCTGTTCTTATGATGGTCCAATGTCCTCGGTTTGTTGGATCTTGGGACTCTGCCTCTTGCTGCTATGGCCTGATATGGAGCTGCTGTGCTGCTGCAGGTTTGCAATGTGTCTGCTTGTGCCCCTTAAGGCCTTGTCTTTGGCTTTCTTGGATTGGTTTCGTGGATGGGCTACTGTCATAGCTGGGTTGATGCTTTGGCCTGTTCTTGTTCTACCCTAGCATGCTTATGGTTGGGCTTCTGTCATGACTTGCTCCTTGCTGTTACTGCATGTGGCCTGCCTTTGTTCCTTGTTGCTGCTTTTGAGTGTTTTGATCCTACAGTTGTGTCTGCTGTTTTCCTTCTAGTTGGGAATGGATCTGCTTCTTTTGGCTCGTGGAAGTAGCTGCTAGTTCTCTTGCTAATGGGCTGATTCTGGTATGGCTGGGGCAGCTACTAGTCATTCTTTCTTCCTTTCCTCCTGCTGTTGTTCTGGACTGGGGTCGTTCCATATACTGATGGCTGATGAACTGCTAGTTTTGTCGTCTGGTTTGGCCTGGGTTTGCTGCTGGATTTGACCATGTGCAGGTTTTGCTGCGGTTGGTTTTGTTGTTCTGGCCTCGGCAGGTCTACTAGCTGCTGCAGTTAGTGGTTGCTAAAATGAATGGGTTGCCACTACTGTTGTCTGCTGCTGCAGTCTTAGGTTGTGGATTTCTGCTGCAAATCTCTCTTGGTATGCTAGGTTGGGAAGTTTGCTGCTCTTTCTGCAATTGCTGCTGAGCATAGGCAGCTGCTGGGTTTATTTTGGCTTTTGCAGCCTGCTGGTCTTTCTGCCTGCCAGTCTCAGTTGCCTCATTGTGGTTGCAGTTGTTCCTTATGCTGCAGATTGGTGCTGATGTGGTTTGCCTGCGGCTGCTATAACTGGCTGCTGCTCCATTTTCAGGATGGTGGTTGCTGGTTTTCGGGTTTTGTATGCTCTCCAGTTTGCGGCAGTTTCTTGCAGTTTCTGCTGGGTAAATGTTGTTGCTGCGGGTCAATTGTTGCTGCTGCCGGACTTTTTTGTTGATGCGGGGCAATTGGTTGCTAATGTTGTTGCTAGCTTTTGCTGCTTCTTGAAGTGTGCTGCTGCTGAATGTTGCTGTCTTCCCTTTGTGATGCAGTCTATTGCAGTTGGTTGATGATGCAGTTGGTTGGTTGATGATGCTACTGTTTTGTAGCTGTTTTGATGCTGACTGTTTGACTTTTCGTTTTGTTTTTTATGCAATCTGCCATGTTGTCTGTTATTGCCTTGACATCATAGGACATGCCCTCTGATGTCTATGCTTCTTTCTGATTGGGGTTCCCCTTGAGATTTTGTAACTTCATTTTATTTTAATACAGTCTAAATTTAGCAAAAAAAAAAACCATGCGTACATCTCACACAAGTTTTCATTTTGGGAGACCTTCTTATTGTTTTATTGGTTCTCTAAAATTGTCAAAGAAAGAGGTGGTTAGGAGTCCTATTACGTCGTTCTAATTTGAATAGCTTCAAATAGAGCAATCCCATAACTATCGCATTAAAAACGATGCGTACATCTCACACAAGTCATAATTTAGGGAGACCTTCTTATTGTTTCCATCGTTCTCTCAAATTTTCAAAGAAAGAGATGATTATGAGTCCTATGACTTCGTTCTAGTTTGATTAGCATCAAAAGGAGCAATCCTATCACTAGTGCCTTCAAAACGATGTGTACATCTCACACAAGTCATCATTTTGGGAGACCATCTTATTGTTTCATTAGTTCTCTCAAATTGTCAAAACATAGGTGATTATGAGTCATATGACTTCGTTCTAGTTGAAACTAGCATCAAAAGGAGCAATCCCATTGCTATCGCGTCCAAAACGATGCGTAGATCACACACAAATCTTCATTTAGGGAGACCTTCATATTGTTTCATTGATTGTTTCAAATTTACAAAGAAAGAGGTGATTAAGATTTTTGTATTCCTTCGTTCTAGTTTGATTAGCGTCAAAAGGAGAAACCCATGACTATTGCGTTCAAAACCATGCGAACATCTCACACAGGTCTTCATTTAGGGAGACCTTCTTATTGTTTTATTGGTTCTCTAAAATTTTCAAAGAAAGTGGTGGTTTGGAGTCCTATTACGTCTTTCTAATTTGATTAGCTTCAAATAGAGCAACCCCATAACTATCGCATTAAAAACGATGCGTGCATCTCACACAAGTCTTGATTTAGGGAGACCTTCTTATTGTTTCATTGGTTCTCGCAAATTATCTAACAAAGAGGTGATTATGAGAAGTACATCTCACACAAGTCTTAATTTAGGGAGACCTTCTTATTGTTTCCATCGTTCTCTCAAATTTTCAAAGAAATATGTGATTATGAGTCCTTTGACTTCGTTCTAGTTTGATTAGCATCAAAAGGAGCAATCACTAGTGCCTTCAAAACGATGTGTACATTTCACACAAGTCATCATTTAGGGAGACCTTCTTATTGTTTCATTAGTTCTCTCAAATTATCAAAATATAGGTGATTATGAGTCCTATTACTTCGTTCTAATTGAAATTATCATCAAAATAAGCAATCCCATCACTATCGCGTCAAAAACGATGCGTAGATCTCACAGAAGTTTTCATTTAGTGAGAACTTCATATTGTTTCATTGGTTGTTTCAAATTTATAAAGAAAGATGTGATTAAGACTTGTATTACTTTGTTCTACTTTGATTAGCATCAAAAGGAGAAACCCATGACTATCGCGTTCAAAACCATGCGTACATCTCACACAAGTCTTCATTTAGGGAGACCTTTCTATTTTTTTCATTGGTTCTCCAAAATTGTCAAAAAAATAGGTGATCAGGAGTCCCATAACTTCGTTGTAGTTTGATTAGCATCAAAAGGAGCAATCCCATTACTATCACGTTCAGAACGATGCGTACATCTCACACAAGTCTTCATTTAACACCTTATTGTTTCATTGGTTCTCTAAAATTGTTAAAGAAAGAGGTGATTAGAAGTCGTATTACTTCGTTCTAATTTGATTAGCATCAAAATGAGAAATCACATCACTATCACATTAAAAACGATGCTTGCATCTCTCACAAGTCTTGATTTAGGAAGACCTTCTTATTGTTTAATTGGTTTTCTCAAATTGTCAAAGATAGAGGTGATTATGAGTCTTATGACTTCGTTTTAGTTTGATTTGCATCAAAAGAAGCAATCCTATCACTAGCGCCTTCAAAATTATCCGTCCATCTCACACAAGTCTTCATTTAGGGAAGCCTTATTACTGTTTCATTAGTTCTCTCAAATTGTAAAAATATAGGTGATTATGAGTCCTATTACTTCGTTCTAGTTGAAATTAGCATCAAAAGGAGCAATCCCATTACTATCGCATCCAAAACGATGCGTAGATCTCACACAAATCTTTATTTCGAGAGACCTTCTTATTGTTTCATTGATTGTTTCAAATTTACAAAGAAAGAGGTGATTAAGATTTTTGTATTCCTTCGTTCTACTTTGATTAGAGAAACCCATGACTATCGCGTTCAAAACCATGCGTACATCTCACACAAGTTTTCATTTTGGGAGACCTTCTTATTGTTTTATTGGTTCTCTAAAATTGTCAAAGAAAGAGGTGGTTAGGAGTCCTATTACGTCGTTCTAATTTGAATAGCTTCAAATAGAGCAATCCCATAACTATCGCATTAAAAACGATGCGTACATCTCACACAAGTCATGATTTAGGGAGACCTTCTTATTGTTTCATTGGTTCTCTCAAATTATCAAAGAAAGAGGTGATTATGAGTCCTATGACTTCGTTCTAGTTTGATTAGTATCAACAGGAACAATCCTATCACTAATGCCTTCAAAACGATCTGTACATCTCACACAAGTCATCATTTTGGGAGACCTTCTTATTGTTTCATTAGTTCTCTCAAATTGTTAAAATATAGGTGATTATGAGTCCTATTACTTCGTTCTAGTTGAAATTAGCATCAAAAGAAGCAATCGCATTAGTATCGCGTCCAAAACAATGCGTAGATCTGACACAAATCTTCATTTAGTGAGAACTTAATATTGTTTCATTGGTTGTTTCAAATTTATAAAGAAAGAGGTGATTAAGAGTTGTATTACTTTGTTCTACTTTAATTAGCGTCTAAAGGAGAAACCAGTGACTATCGCGTTCAAAACCATGCTTACATCTCACACAAGTCTTCATTTAGAGAGACCTTCTTATTTTTTTCATTGACTCTCTAAAATTGTCAAAGAAAATGGTGATTAGGAGTCTTATTACTTCGTTCTAATTTGATTAACTTCAAAAGGATCAATCCCATAACTATTGTGATAAAAACGATGCGTACATCTCACACAAGTCTTGATTTAGGGAGACTTTCTTATTGTTTCACTGGTTCTCGCAAATTATCTAACAAAGAGGTGATTATGAGTCGTACATCTCACACAAGTCTTTATTTAGGGAGACCTTCTTATTGTTTCAATCGTTCTCTCAAATTTTCAAAGAAAGAGGTGATTATGAGTCCTATGACTTCGTTCTTGTTTGATTAGCATCAAAAGGAGCAATCCTATCACTAATGCCTTCAAAACGATGTGTACATCTCACACAAGTCATCATTTAGGGAGACCTTCTTATTGTTTCATTAGTTGACTCAAATTGTCAAAATATAGGTGATTATGAGTCCTATTACTTCGTTCTAGTTGAAATTATCATCAAAATAAGCAATCCCATCACTATCGCATCCAAAACGATGCGTAGATCTCACATAAGTCTTCATATAGTGAGAACTTCATATTGTTTCATTGGTTGTTTCAAATTTATAAAGAAAGAGGTGATTAAGAGTTGTATTACTTTGTTCTACTTTGATTAGCATCAAAAGGAGAAACCCATGACTATCGCGTTCAAAACCATGCGTACATCTCACACAAGTCTTCATTTAGGGAGACCTTCTTATTTTTTTCATTGGTTTTTCTAAAATTGTCAAAAAAATAGGTGATCAAGAGTCCTACAACTTCGTTGTAGTCTGATTAGCATCAAAAGGAGCAATCCCATTACTATCATGTTCAGAACGATGCGTACATCTCACACAAGTCTTCATTTAACACCTTCTTATTGTTTAATTGGTTCTCTAAAATTGTCAAAGAAAGAGGTGATTAGAAGTCGTATTACTTCGTTCTAATTTGATTAGCATCAAAATGAGAAATCACATCACTATCACATTAAAAACGACGCTTGCATCTCTCACAAGTCTTGATTTAGAAAGACCTTCTTATTGTTTAATTGGTTTTCTCAAATTGTCAAAGATAGAGGTGATTATGAGTCTTATGACTTCGTTTTAGTTTGATTTGCATCACAAGAAGCAATCCTATCACTAGCGCCTTAAAAATTATCCGTACATCTCACACAAGTCTTCATTTAGGGAGACCTTTTTATTATTTCATTAGTTCTCTCAAATTGTCAAAATATAGGTGATTGTGAGTCCTATTACTCCATCTAAGTGAAATTAGCATCAAAAGGAGCAATCCCATTACTATCGCGTCCAAAACGATGCGTAGATCACACAAAAATCTTCATTTTGGGAGACCTTCATATTGTTCCATTGATTGTTTCAAATTTACAAAGAAAGAGGTGATTAAGATTTTTGTATTCCTTCGTTCTACTTTGATTAGCGTCAAAAGGACAAACCCATGACTATCGCGTTCAAAACCATTCGTACATCTCACAGAGTCTTCATTTAGGGAGACCTTCTTATTATTTTATAGGTTTTCTAAAATTGTCAAAGAAAGAGGTGGTTAGGAGTCCTATTACGTCGTTTTAATTTGATTAGCTTCAAATAGAGCAATCCCATAACTATCGCATTAAAAACGATGCGTACATCTCACACAAGTCTTGATTTAGGGAGACCTTCTTATTGTTTCATTGGTTCTCGCAAATTATCAAAGAAAGAGGTGATTATGAGTCCTATGACTTCGTTCTAGTTTGATTAGTATCAAAAGGAACAATCGTATCACTAATGCCTTCAAAACGATCTGTACATCTCACACAAGTCATCATTTTGGGAGACCATCTTATTGTTTCATTAGTTCTCTCAAATTGTCAAAACATAGGTGATTATGAGTCATATGACTTCGTTCTAGTTGTAACTAGCATCAAAAGGAGCAATCACATTGCTATCGCGTCCAAAACGATGCGTAGATCACACACAAATCTTCATTTAGGGAGACCTTCATATTGTTTCATTGATTGTTTCAAATTTACAAAGAAAGAGGTGATTAAGATTTTTGTATTCCTTCGTTCTAGTTTGATTAGCATAAAAAGGAGAAACCCATGACTATTGCGTTCAAAACCATGCGTACATCTCACACAGGTCTTCATTTAGCGAGACCATCTTATTGTTTTATTGGTTCTCTAAAATTGTCAAAGAAAGTGGTGGTTTGGAGTCCTATTACGTCGTTCTAATTTGATTAGCTTTAAATAGAGCAATCCCATAACTATTGCATTAAAAACGATGCGTAGATCTCACACAAGTCTTGATTTAGGGAGACCTTCTTATTGTTTCATTGGTTCTCGCAAATTATCTAACAAAGAGGTGATTATGAGTCGTACATCTCACACAAGTCTTGATTTAGGGAGACCTTCTTATTGTTTCAATCGTTCTCTCAAATTTTCAAAGAAAGAGGTGATTATGAGTCCTATGACTTCGTTCTAGTTGGATTAGCATCAAAAGGAGCAATCCTATCACTAGTGCCTTCAAAACGATGTGTACATCTCACACAAGTCATCATTTAGGGAGATCTTCTTATTGTTTCATTAGTTCTCTCATATTGTCAAAATATAGGTGATTATGAGTCCTATTACTTCGTTCTAGTTGAAATTATCATCAAAATAAGCAATCCCATCACTATCGCGTCCAAAATGATGCGTCGATCTCACACAAGTCTTCATTTAGTGAGAACTTCATATTGTTTCATTGGTTGTTTCAAATTTATAAAGAAAGATGTGATTAAGAGTTGTATTACTTTGTTCTACTTTGATTAGCATCAAAAGGAGAAACCCATGACTATCGCGTTCAAAACCATGCGTACATCTCACACAAGTTTTCATTTAGGGAGACCTTCTTATTTTTTTCATTGGTTCTCTAAAATTGTCAAAAAAATAGGTGATCAAGAGTCCTATAACTTCGTTGTAGTTTGATTAGCATCAAAAGGAGCAATCCCATTACTATCACGTTCAGAACGATGCGTACATCTCACACAAGTCTTCATTTAACACCTTCTTATTGTTTCATTGGTTCTCTAAAATTGTCAAAGAAAGAGGTGATTAGAAGTCGTATTACTTCGTTCTAATTTGATTAGCATCAAAATGAGAAATCACATCACTATCACATTAAAAACGATGCTTGCATCTCTCACAAGTCTTGATTTAGGAAGACCTTCATATTGTTTAATTGGTTTTCTCAAATTGTCAAAGATAGAGGTGATTATGAGTCTTATGACTTCGTTTTAGTTTGATTTGCATCTAAAGAAGAAATCCTATTACTAGCGCCTTCAAAATTATCCGTACATCTCATACAAGTCTTCATTTAGGGAAACCTTATTACTGTTTCATTAGTTATCTCAAATTGTAAAAATATAGGTGATTATGAGTCATATGACTTCGTTCTAGTTGAAACTAGCATCAAAAGGAGCAATCCCATTGCTATCGCGTCCAAAACGATGCGTAGATCACACACAAATCTTCATTTAGGGAGACCTTCATATTGTTTCATTGATTGTTTCAAATTTACAAAGAAAGAGGTGATTAAGATTTTTGTATTTCTTCGTTCTACTTTGATTAGCGTCAAAAGGACAAACCCATGACTATCGCGTTCCTACATCTCACACAAGTCTTCATTTAGGGAGACCCTATTATTATTTTATTGGTTCTCTAAAATTGTCAAAGAAAGAGGTGGTTAGGAGTCCTATTACGTCGTTCTAATTTGATTAGCTTCAAATAGGGCAATCCCATACCAATCGCATTAAAAACGGTGCGTACATCTCACACAAGTCTTGATTTGGGGAGACCTTCTTATTGTTTCATTGGTTCTCGCAAATTATCAATGAAAGAGGAGATTATGAGTCCTATGACTTCGTTTTAGTTTGATTAGTATCAAAAGGAGCAATACTATCACTAATGCCTTCAAAACGATCTGTACATCTCACACAAGTGATCATTTTGGGAGACCTTCTTATTGTTTCATTAGTTCTCTCAAATTGTCAAAATATAGGTGATTATGAGTCATATTACTTCGTTCTAGTTGAAATTAGCATCAAAAGGAGCAATCCCATTGCTATCGCGTCCAAAACGATGAGTAGATCACACACAAATCTTCATTTAGGGAGACCTTCGTATTGTTCCATTGATTGTTTCAAATTTACAAAGAAAGAGGTGATTAAGATTTTTGTATTCCTTCGTTCTAGATTGATTAGCGTCAAAAGGAGAAACCCATGACTATTGCGTTCAAAACCATGCGTACATCTCACACAGGTCTTATTTTAGGGTGAACTTCTTATTGTTTTATTGGTTCTCTAAAATTGTCAAAGAAAGTGGTGGTTTGGAGTCCTATTACGTCTTTCTAATTTGATTAGCTTCAAATAGAGCAATCCCATAACAATCGCATTAAAAACGATGCGTACATCTCACACAAGTCTTGATTTAGGGAGACCTTCTTATTGTTTCATTGGTTCTCGCAAATTATCTAACAAAGAGGTGATTATGAGTCGTACATCTCACACAAGTCATGATTTAGGGAGACCTTATTGTTTCCATCGTTCTCTCAAATTTTTAAAGAAATAGGTGATTATGAGTCCTATGACTTCGTTCTAGTTTGATTAGCATCAAAAGGAGCAATCCTATCACTAGTGCCTTCAAAACGATGTGTACATCTCACACAAGTCATCATTTAGGGAGACCTTCTTATTGTTTCATTAGTTCTCTCAACTTGTCAAAATATAGGTGATTAGGAGTCCTATTACTTCGTTCTAGTTGAAATTATCATCAAAATAAGCAATCTCATCACTATCGCGTCCAAAACGATGCGTAGATCTCACACAAGTCTTAATTTAGTGAAAACTTCATATTGTTTCATTGGTTGTTTCAAATTTATAAAGAAAGAGGTGATTAAGAGTTGTATTACTTTGTTCTACTTTGATTAGCATCAAAAGGAGAAACCCATGACTATCGCGTTCAAAACCATGCGTACATCTCACACAAGTCTTCATTTAGGGAGACCTTATTTTTTTCTTTGGTTTTTCTAAAATTGTCAAAAAAATAGGTGATCAAGAGTCCTACAACTTCATTGTAGTCTGATTAGCATCAAAAGGAGCAATCCCATTACTATCAAGTTCAGAACGATGCGTACATCTCACACAAGTCTTCATTTAACACCTTCTTATTGTTTAATTGGTTCTCTAAAATTGTCAAAGAAAGAGGTGATTAGAAGTCGTATTACTTCGTTCTAATTTGATTAGCATCAAAATGAGCAATCCCGTCACTATCACATTAAAAAGGATGCTTGCATCTATCACAAGTCTTGATTTAGGAAGACCTTCTTATTGTTTAATTGGTTTTCTCAAATTGTCAAAGATAGAGGTGATTATGAGACCTATGACTTCGTTTTAGTTTGATTTGCATCAAAAGAAGCAATCCTATCAATAGTGCCTTCAAAATTATCCGTACATCTCACACAAGTTTTCATTTAGGGAAACCTTATTACTGTTTCATTAGTTCTCTCAAATTGTAAAAATATAGGTGATTCTGAGTCCTATTACTTCGTTCTAGTTGAAATTAGCATCAGAAGGAGCAATCCCATTACTATCGCGTCCAAAACGATGCGTAGATCACACAAAACTCTTCATTTAGGGAGACCTTCATATTGTTTCATTGATTGTTTAAAATTTACAAAGAAAGAGGTGATTAAGATTTTTGTATTCCTTCGTTCTACTTTGATTAGTGTCAAAAAGAGAAACCCATGACTATCGCGTTCAAAATCATGCGTACATCTCACAGAGTCTTCATTTAGGGAGACCTTCTTATTATTTTATAGGTTTTCTAAAATTGTCAAAGAAAGAGGTGGTTAGGAGTTCTATTACGTCGTTCTAATTTGATTAGCTTCAAATAGAGCAATCCCATAACTATCGCATTAAAAACGATGCGTACATCTCACACAAGTCTTGATTTAGGGAGACCTTCTTATTGTTTCATTGGTTCTCGCAAATTATCAAAGAAAGAGGTGATTATGAGTCCTATGACTTCGTTCTAGTTTGATTAGTATGAAAAGGAACAATCCTATCACTTATGCCTTCAAAACGATCTGTACATCTCACACAAGTCATAATTTTGGAAGACCTTCTTATTGTTTCATTAGTTCTCTCAAATTATCAAATTATAGGTAATTATGACTCCTATTACTTCGTTCTAGTTGAAATTAGCATCAAAAGAAACAATTCCATCATTATCGCGTCCAAAACAATGCGTAGATCTAACACAAATCTTTATTTAGTGTAAACTTCATATTGTTTCATTGGTTGTTTCAAATTTATAAAGAAAGAGCTGATTAAGAGTTGTATTACTTTGTTCTACTTTAATTAGCGTCAAAAGGAGAAACTCATGACTATCACGTTCAAA
Source organism: Panax stipuleanatus (assembly GCA_020205555.1). NCBI lineage: Eukaryota > Viridiplantae > Streptophyta > Magnoliopsida > Apiales > Araliaceae > Panax > Panax stipuleanatus. The sequence continues at coordinate 85,624 of JAINUT010001953.1, read as the reverse complement.
ACCATGCATACATCTCACACAAGTCTTCATTTAGGGAGACCTTCTTATTTTTTTCATTGGTTCTCTAAAATTGTCAAAGAAAGAGGTGATTAGGAGTCTTATTACTTCGTTCTAATTTGATTAGCCTCAAAAGAAGCAATCCCATAAATATTGCGTTAAAAACGATGCGTACATCTCACACAAGTCTTGATTTAGGGGAGACCTTCTTATTGTTTTAATCGTTCTCTCAAATTTTCAAAGAAAGAGGTCATTATGAGTCCTATGACTTTGTTCTAGTTTGATTAGCATCAAAAGGAGCATTCATATCACTAGTGCATTCAAAACGATGTGTACATCACACACAAGTCATTATTTAGGGAGACCTTCTTATTGTTTCATTAGTTCCCTCAAATTGTCAAAATATAGGTGATTATGAGTCCTATTACTTCGTTCAAGTTGAAATTAGCATCAAAAGGAGCAATCCCATCACTATCGCGTCCAAAACGATGCGTAGATCTCACACAAATCTTCATTTAGGGAGACCTTCATATTGTTTCATTGATTGTTTTAAATTTACAAAGAAAGAGGTGATTAAGATTTGTATTCCTTCGTTCTAGTTTGATTAGCGTCAAAAGGAGAAACCCATGACTATCGCGTTCAAAACCATGCGTACATCTCACACAAGACTTCATTTAGGGAGACCTTCTTATTTTTTTCATTTGTTCTCTAAAATTGTCAAAGAAATAGGTGATCAGAAGTCATATAACTTTGTTGTACTTTGATTAGCATCAAAAGGAGCAATCCCATTACTATCACGTTCAGAACGATGCGTACATCTCACACAAGTCTTCATTTAACACCTTCTTATTGTTTCATTGGTTCTCTAAAATTGTCAAAGAAAGAGGTGATTAGAAGTCGTATTACTTCGTTCTAATTTGATTAGCATCAAAATGAGCAATCCCATCACTATCACATTACAAAAACGATGCTTGCATCTCTCACAAGTCTTGATTTAGGAAGACCTTTTTATTGTTTAATTGGTTTTCTTAAATTGTCAAAGAAAGAGATGAATATGAGTCCTATGACTTCGTTTTAGTTTAATTTGCATCAAAACAAGCAATCCTATCACTAGCGCTTTCAAAATTATCCGTACATCTCACATAAGTCATCATTTACGGAAACCTTATTACTGTTTCATTAGTTCTCTCAAATTGTAAAAATATAGGTTATTATGAGTCTTATTACTTCGTTCTAGTTGAAATTAACATCAAAAGGAGCAATCCCATTACTATCACGTCCAAAACGATGCGTAGATCTCACAAAAATCTTCATTTAGGGAGACCTTCATATTGTTTCATTTATTGTTTCAAATTTACAAAGAAAAAGGTGATTAAGATTTATATTCCTTCGTTCTAGTTTGATTAGCTTCAATACATCTCACACAAGTTTTTATTTAGGGAGACCTTCTTATTGTTTTATTGGTTCCCTAAAATTATCATAGAAAGAGGTGATTAGGAGTCCTATTACGTCGTTCTAATTTGATTAGCTTCAAATAGAGCAATCCCATAACTATCGCATTAAAAACGATGCGTACATCTCACACAAAGCTTGATTTAGGGAGACCTTTTTATTATTTTATTGGTTCTGGCAAATTATCAAAGAAAGATGTGATTATGAGTCCTATGACTTCGTTCTAGTTTGATTAGTATCAAAAGGAGCAATCCCATCACTAATGTCATAAAAACGATCTATACATCCCACACAAGTCATTATTTTGGGAGACCTTCTTATTGTTTCATTAGTTCTCTCAAATTGTAAAAATATAGGTGATTATGAGTCCTATTACTTCGTTCTAGTTGAAATTAGCATCAAAAGAAGCAATTCCATCACTATCGCGTCCAAAACAATGCGTAGATCTGACACAAATCTTCATTTAGTGAGAACTTCATATTGTTTTATTGGTTGTTTCAAATTTATAAGGAAAGAGGTGATTAAGAGTTGTATTACTTTGTTCTACTTTAATTAGCATCAAAAGGAGAAACCCATGACTATCGCGTTCAAAACCATGCATACATCTCACACAAGTCTTCATTTAGGGAGACCTTCTTATTTTTTTCATTGGTTCTCTAAAATTGTCAAAGAAAGAGGTGATTAGGAGTCTTATTACATCGTTCTAATTTGATTAGCTTCAAAAGGAGCAATCCCATAACTATTGCGTTAAAAACGATGCGTACATCTCACACAAGTCTTGATTTAGGGAGACCTTTATTATTGTTTCAATCGTTCTCTCAAATTTTCAAAGAAAGAGATGATTATGAGTCCTATGACTTCGTTCTAGTTTGATTAGCGTCAAAAGGAGCAATCCTATCACTAGTGCCTTCAAAACGATGCGTACATCTCACACAAGTCATCATTTAGGGAGACCTTCTTATTATTTTATTGGTTCTCTAAAATTGTCAAAGAAAGAGGTGGTTAGGAGTCCTATTACGTCGTTCTAATTTGATTAGCTTCAAATAGAGCAATCTCATAACAATCGCATTAAAAACGATGCGTACATCTCACACAAGTCTTGATTTAGGGAGACCTTCTTATTGTTTCATTGGTTCTCTCAAATTATCAAAGAAAGAGGAGATTATGAGTCCTATGACTTCGTTTTACTTTGATTAGTATGAAAAGGAACAATCCTATCACTAATGCCTTCAAAACGATCTGTACATCTCACACAAGTCATCATTTTGGGAGACCTTCTTATTGTTTCATTAGTTATCTCAAATTGTCAAAATATAGGTGATTATGAGTCATATGACTTCGTTCTAGTTGAAATTAGCATCAAAAGGAGCAATTCCATTGCTATCGCGTCCAAAACGATGCGTAGATCACACACAAATCTTCATTTAGGGAGACCATCATTTTGTTTCATTAATTGTTTCAAATTTACAAAGAAAGAGGTGATTAAGATTTTTGTATTCCTTCGTTCTTGTTTGATTAGCGTCAAAAGGTGAAACCTATGACTATTGCGTTCAAAACCATGCGTACATCTCACACAGGTCTTCATTTAGGGAGACCTTCTTATTGTTTATTGGTTCTCTAAAATTGTCAAAGAAAGTGGTGGTTTGGAGTCCCATTACGTCTTTCTAATTTGATTAGCTTCAAATAGAGCAATCCCATAACTATCGAAATAAAAACGATGCGTACATCTCACACAAGTCTTAATTTAGGGAGACGTTCTTATTGTTTAATTGGTTTTCTCAAATTGTCAAAGATACAGGTGATTATGAGTCCTATGACTTCGTTTTAGTTTGATTTGCATCAAAAGAAACAATCCTATCACTAGCGCCTTCAAAATTATCCGTACATCTCACACAAGTTTTCATTTAGGGAAACCTTATTAATGTTTCATTAGTTCTCTCAAATTGTAAAAATATAGGTGATTATGAGTCCTATTACTTCGTTCTAGTTGAAATTAGCATCAAAAGGAGCAATCCCATTACTATCGCGTCCAAAACTATGCGTAGATCACACACAAATTTTCATTTAGGGAGACCTTCATATTGTTTCATTGATTGTTTAAAATTTACAAAGAAAGAGGTGATTAAGATTTTTGTATTCCTTCGTTCTACTTTGATTAGCGTCAAAAGGACAAACCCATGACTATCGCGTTCAAAACCATGCGTACATCTCACACAAGTCTTCATTTAGGGAGACCTTATTATTATTTTATTGGTTCTCTAAAATTGTCAAAGAAAGAGGTGGTTAGGAGTCCTATTACGTCGTTCTAATTTGATTAGCTTTAAATAGGGCAATCCCATAACTATCGCATTAAAAACGATGCGTACATCTCACACAAGTCTTGATTTAGGGAGACCTTCTTATTGTTTCATTGGTTCTCGCAAATTATCAATGAAAGAGGAGATTATGAGTCCTATGACTTCGTTTTAGTTTGATTAGTATCAAAAGGAGCAATACTATCACTAATGCCTTCAAAACGATCTGTACATCTCACACAAGTGATCATTTTGGGAGACCTTCTTATTGTTTCATTAGTTCTCTCAAATTGTCAAAATATAGGTGATTATGAGTCATATTACTTCGTTCTAGTTGAAATTAGCATCAAAAGGAGCAATCCCATTGCTATCGCGTCCAAAACGATGCGTAGATCACACACAAATCTTCATTTAAGGAGACCTTCATATTGTTCCATTGATTGTTTCAAATTTACAAAGAAAGAGGTGATTAAGATTTTTGTATTCCTTCGTTCTAGATTGATTAGCGTCAAAAGGAGAAACCCATGACTATTGCGTTCAAAACCATGCGTACATCTCACACAGGTCTTCATTTAGGGAGACCTTCTTATTGTTTTATTGGTTCTCTAAAATTGTCAAAGAAAGTGGTGGTTTGGAGTCCTATTACGTCTTTCTAATTTGATTAGCTTCAAATAGAGCAATCCCATAACTATCGCATTAAAAATCATGCGTACATCTCACACAAGTCTTGATTTAGGGAGACCTTCTTATTGTTTCATTGGTTCTCACAAATTATCTAAGAAAGAGGTGATTATGAGTTGTACATTTCACACAAGTCTTGATTTAGGGAGACCTTTTTATTGTTTTCATCGTTCTCTCAAATTTTCAAAGAAAGAGGTGATTATGAGTCCTATGACATCGTTCTAGTTTGATTAGCATCAAAAGGAGCAATCCTATCACTAGTGCCTTCAAAACGCTGTGTACATCTCACACAAGTCATCATTTAGGGAGACCTTCTTATTGTTTCATTAGTTCTCTCAAATTGTCAAAATATAGGTATTTATGAGTCCTATAACTTCGTTCTAGTTGAAATTATCATCAAAATAAGCAATCCCATCAATATCGCGTCCAAAACGATGCGTAGATCTCACATAAGTCTTAATTTAGTGAGAACTTTATATTGTTTCATTGGTTCTTCCAAATTAATAAAGAAATAGGTGATTAAGAGTTGTATTACTTTGTTCTACTTTGATTAGCATCAAAAGGAGAAACCCTTGACTATCGCGTTCAAAACCATGCGTACATCTCACACAAGTCTTCATTTAGGGAGACCTTCTTATTTTTTTCATTGGTTTTTCTAAAATTGTCAAAAAAATAGGTGATCAAGAGTCCTACAACTTCGTTGTAGTCTGATTAGCATCAAAAGGAGCAATCCCATTACAATCACGTTCAGAACGATGCGTACATCTCACACAAGTCTTCATTTAACACCTTCTTATTCTTTCATTGGTTCTCTAAAATTGTCAAAGAAAGAGGTGATTAGAAGTCGTATTACTTCGTTCTAATTTGATTAGCATCAAAATGAGCAATCCCATCACTATCACATTAAAAAAGATGCTTGCATATCTCACAAGTCTTGATTTAGGAAGACCTTCTTATTGTTTAATTGGTTTTCTCAAATTGTCAAAGATAGAGGTGATTGTGAGTCCTCTAACTTCGTTTTAGTTTAATTTGCATCAAAAGAAGCAATCCTATCACTAGCGCCTTCAAAATTATCCGTACATCTCACACAAGTCTTCATTTAGCGAAACCTTATTACTGTTCCATTAGTTCTCTCAAATTGTAAAAATATAGGAGATTATGCGTCCTATTACTTCGTTCTAGTTGAAATTAGCATCAGAAGGAGCAATCCCATTACAATCGCGTCCAAAACGATGCGTAGATCACACACAAATCTTCATTTAGGGAGACCTTCATATTGTTTCATTGATTGTTTCAAATTTACAAAGAAAGAGGTGATTAAGATTTTTGTATTCCTTCGTTATTCTTTGATTCGCGTCAAAAGGAGAAACCCTTGACTATCGCGTTCAAAACCATGCGTACATCTCACACAAGTTTTCATTTAGGGAAACCTTCTTATTTTTTTCATTGGTTCTCTAAAATTATCAAAAAAATAGGTGATCAAGAGTCCTATAACTTCGTTGTAGTTTGATTAGCATCAAAAGGAGCAATCCTATTACTATCACGTTCAGAACGATGCGTACATCTCACACAAGTCTTCATTTAACATCTTCTTATTGTTTCATTGGTTCTCTAAAATTGTCAAAGAAAGAGGTGATTAGAAGTCGTATTACTTCGTTCTAATTTGATTAGCATCAAAATGAGCAATCCCATCACTATCTCATTAAAAACGATGCTTGCATCTCTCACAAGTCTTGATTTAAGAAGACCTTCTTATTGTTTAATTGGTTTTCTCAAATTGTCAAAGATAGAGGTGATTATGCGTCCTATGACTTCGTTTTAGTTTGATTTGCATCAAAAGAAGCAATCCTATAACTAACGCCTTCAAAATTATCCGTACATCTCACACAAGTCTTCATTTAGGGAAACCTTATTACTGTTTCATTAGTTCTCTCAAATTGTAAAAATATAGGTGATTATGAGTCCTATTACTTCGTTCTAGTTGAAATTAGCATCAAAAGGAGCAATCCCATCACTATCGCGTCCAAAACGATGCGTAGATCACACACAAATCTTCATTTAGGGAGACCTTCATATTGTTTCATTGTTTGTTTCAAATTTACAAAGAAAGAGGTGATTAAGATTTTTGTATTCCTTCGTTCTAGTTTGATTAGCGTCAAAAGGCGAAACCAATGACTATCGCGTTCAAAACCATGCGTACATCTCACACATGTCTTCATTTAGGGAGACTTTCTTATTGTTTTATTGGTTATCTAAAATTGTCAAAAAAGAGGTGGTTAGGAGTCCTATTACGTCGTTCTAATTTGATTAGCTTCAAATAGAGCAATCCCATAACTATCGCATTAAAAACGATGCGTACATCTCACACAAGTCTTGATTTAGGGAGACCTTCTTATTGTTTCAATCGTTCTCTCAAATTTTCAAAGAAAGAGGTGATTATGAGTCCTATGACTTTGTTCTAGTTTGATTAGCATCAAAAGGAGCATTCATATCACTAGTGCCTTCAAAACGATGTGTACATCTCACACAAGTTATCATTTTGGGAGACCTTCTTATTGTTTCATTAGTTCTCTTAAATTGTCAAAATATAGGTGATTATGAGTCCTATTACTTCGTTCCGGTTGAAATTAGCATCAAAAGGAGCAATCCCATTACTATCGCGTCCAAAACGATGCGTAGATCTCACACAACTCTTCATTTAGGTAGACCTTCATATTGTTTTAAATTTACAAAGAAAGAGGTGATTAAGATTTATATTCCTTCGTTCTAGTTTGATTAGCGTCAATACATCTCACACAAGTTTTAATTTAGGGAGACCTTCTTATTGTTTTATTGGTTCTCTAAAATTATCATAGAAAGAGGTGATTAGGAGTCCTATTACGTCGTTCTAATTTGATTAGCTTCAAATAGAGCAATCCCATAACTATCGCATTAAAAACGATGCGTACATCTCACACAAAGCTTGATTTAGGGAGACCTTTTTATTGTTTTATTGGTTCTCGCAAATTATCAAAGAAAGAGGTGATTATGAGTCCTATGACTTCGTTCTAGTTTGATTAGTATCAAAAGGAGCAATCCTATCACTAATGTTATCAAAACGATCTATACATCTCACACAAGTCATCATTTTGGGAGACCTTCTTATTGTTTCATTAGTTCTCTCAAATTATAAAAATATAGGTAATTATGAGTCCTATTACTTCGTTCTAGTTGAAATTAGCATCAAAAGAAGCAATTCCATCACTATCGCGTCCAAAACAATGCGTAGATCTGACACAAATCATCATTTAGTAAGACCTTCATATTGTTTTATTGGTTGTTTCAAATTTATAAAGAAAGAGGTGATTAAGAGTTGTATTACTTTGTTCTACTTTAATTAGCATAAAAAGGAGAAACCCATGACTATCGCGTTCAAAACCATGCATACATCTCACACAAGTCTTCATTTAGGGAGACCTTCTTATTTTTTTCATTGGATCTCTAAAATTGTCAAAGAAATAGGTGATTAGGAGTCTTATTACATCGTTCTAATTTGATTAGCTTCAAAAGGAGCAATCCCATAACTATTGCGTTAAAAACGATGCGTACATCTCACACAAGTCTTGATTTAGGGAGACCTTCATTATTGTTTCAATCGTTCTCTCAAATTTTCAAAGAAAGAGATGATTATTAGTCCTATGACTTCGTTCTAGTTTGATTAGCATCAAAAGGAGGAATCCTATTACTAGTGCCTTCAAAACGATGTGTACATCTCACACAAGTCATCATTTTAAGAAGACCTTCTTATTATTTCATTAGTTCTCTCAAACTGTCAAAATATAGGTGATGAGTCCAATTACTTCGTTCTAGTTGAAATTATCATCAAAATAAGCAATCCCATCACTATCGCGTCCAAAACGATTCGTAGATCTCACATAAGTCTTTATTTAGTGAGAACTTCATATTGTTTCATTGGTTGTTTCAACTTTATAAAAAAAGAGGTGATTAAGAGTTGTATTACTTTGTTCTATTTTGATTAGCATCAAAAGGAGAAACCCATGACTATCTCGTTCAAAACCATGCGTACATCTCACACAAGTCTTCATTTAGGGAGTCCTTCTTATTTTTTTCATTGGTTCTCTAAAATTGTCAAAAAAATAGGTGATCAGGAGTCCTATAACTTCGTTGTAGTTTGATTAGCTTCAAAAGGAGCAATCCTATCACGTTCAGAACGATGCGTACATCTCACACAAGTCTTCATTTACGGAGACCTTCTTATTGTTTCATTGGTTCTCTAAAATTGTCAAAGAAAGAGGTGATTAGGAGTCCTATTACTTCGTTCTAATTTGATTGGCTTCAAAACGTGCAATCCCATAACAATCGCCTTAAAAACGATGCGTACATCTCACACAAGTCTTGATTTTGGGAGACCTTCTTATTGTTTCATTGGTTCTCTCAAATTTTCAAAGAAAGATGTGATTATGTGTCCTATGACTTCGTTCTAGTTTGATTAGTATCAAAAGGAGCAATCCTATCACTAATGTCATCAAAACGATCTATACATCTCACACAAGTCATCATTTTGGGAGACCTTCTTATTGTTTCATTAGTTCTCTCAAATTATAAAAATATAGGTAATTATGAGTCCTATTACTTCGTTCTAGTTGAAATTAGCATCAAAAGAAGCAATTCCATCACTATCGCGTCCAAAACAATGCGTAGATCTGACACAAATCATCATTTAGTGAGACCTTCATATTGTTTTATTGGTTGTTTCAAATTTATAAAGAAAGAGGTGATTAAGAGTTGTATTACTTTGTTCTACTTTAATTAGCATAAAAAGGAGAAACCCATGACTATCGCGTTCAAAACCATGCATACATCTCACACAAGTCTTCATTTAGGGAGACCTTCTTATTTTTTTCATTGGTTCTCTAAAATTGTCAAAGAAATAGGTGATTAGGAGTCTTATTACATCGTTCTAATTTGATTAGCTTCAAAAGGAGCAATCCCATAACTATTGCGTTAAAAACGATGCGTACATCTCACACAAGTCTTGATTTAGGGAGACCTTCATTATTGTTTCAATCGTTCTCTCAAATTTTCAAAGAAAGAGATGATTATTAGTCCTATGACTTCGTTCTAGTTTGATTAGCATCAAAAGGAGGAATCCTATTACTAGTGCCTTCAAAACGATGTGTACATCTCACACAAGTCATCATTTTAAGAAGACCTTCTTATTATTTCATTAGTTCTCTCAAACTGTCAAAATATAGGTGATGAGTCCAATTACTTCGTTCTAGTTGAAATTATCATCAAAATAAGCAATCCCATCACTATCGCGTCCAAAACGATTCGTAGATCTCACATAAGTCTTCATTTAGTGAGAACTTCATATTGTTTCATTGGTTGTTTCAACTTTATAAAAAAAGAGGTGATTAAGAGTTGTATTACTTTGTTCTATTTTGATTAGCATCAAAAGGAGAAACCCATGACTATCGCGTTCAAAACCATGCGTACATCTCACACAAGTCTTCATTTAGGGAGACCTTCTTATTTTTTTCATTGGTTCTCTAAAATTGTCAAAAAAATAGGTGATCAGGAGTCCTATAACTTCGTTGTAGTTTGATTAGCTTCAAAAGGAGCAATCCTATCACGTTCAGAACGATGCGTACATCTCACACAAGTCTTCATTTAACACCTTCTTATTCTTTCATTGGTTCTCTAAAATTGTCAAAGAAAGAGGTGATTAGAAGTCGTATTACATCGTTCTAATTTGATTAGCATCAAAATGAGCAATCCCATCACTATCACATTTAAAACGATGTTTGCATCTCTCACAAGTCTTGATTTAGGAAGACCTTCTTATTGTTTAATTGGTTTTCTCAAATTGTCAAAGATAGAGGTGATTATGAGTCCTATGACTTCGTTTTAGTTTGATTTGCATCAAAAGAAGCACTCCTATCACTAGTGCCTTCAAAATTATCCATACATCTCACACAAGTCTTCATTTAGGGAAACCTTATTACTGTTTCATTAGTTCTCTCAAATTGTAAAAATATAGGTGATTATGAGTCCTATTGCTTCGTTCTAGTTGAAATTAGCATCAAAAGGAGCAATCCCATTACTATCGCGTCCAAAACGATGCGTAGATCACACAAAAATCTTCATTTAGTGAGACCTTCATATTGCTTCATTGATTGTTTCAAATTTACAAAGAAAGAGGTGGTTAAGATTTTTGTATTCTTTCGTTCTACTTTGATTAGCGTCAAAAGGAGAAACCCATGACTATCGCGTTCAAAACCATGTGTACATCTCACAGAGTCTTCATTTAGGGAGACCTTCTTATTATTTTATTGGTTCTCTAAAATTGTCAAAGAAAGAGGTTGTTAGGAGTCCTATTACGTCGTTCTAATTTGATTAGCTTCAAATAGAGCAATCTCATAACAATCTCATTAAAAACGATGCGTATATTTCACACAAGTCTTGATTTAGGGAGACCTTCTTATTGTTTCATTCGTTCTCGCAAATTATCAAAGAAAGAGGAGATTATGAGTCCTATGACTTCGTTTTAGTTTGATTAGTATGAAAACGAACAATCCTATCACTAATGCCTTCAAAACGATCTGTACATCTCACACAAGTCATCATTTTGGGAGACCTTCTTATTGTTTCATTAGTTCTCTCAAATTGTCAAAATATAGGTTATTATGAGTCATATGACATCGTTCTAGTTGAAATTAGCATCAAAAGGAGCAATCCCATTGCTATCGCGTCCAAAACGATGTGTAGATCACACACAAATCTTCATTTAGGGAGACCTTCATATTGTTTCATTGATTGTTTCAAATTTACAAAGAAAGAGGTGATTAAGATTTTTGTATTCCTTCGTTCTACTTTGATTAGCGTCAAAAGGAGAAACCCATGACTATCGCGTTCAAAACCATGCGTACATCTCACACAAGTCTTCATTTAGGGAGACCTTCTTATTGTTTTATTGGTTCTCTAAAATTGTCAAAGAAAGAGGTGGTTAGGAGTCCTATTACGTCGTTCTAATTTGATTAGCTTCAAATAGATCAATCCCATAACTATCGCATTAAAAACGATGCGTACATCTCACACAAGTCTTGATTTAGGGAGACCTTCCTATAGTTTTGTTGGTTCTCTCAAATTATCAAAGAAAGAGGTGATTATGAGTCCTATGACTTCGTTTTAGTTTGATTAGCATCAAAATGAGCCATCCTATCACTAGTGCCTTCAAAACGATCTGTACATCTCACACAAGTCTTCGTTTAGGGAGACCTTCTTATTGTTTCATTGGTTCTCGCAAATTATCAAAGAAAGAGGTGATTATGAGTCCTATGACTTCGTTCTAGTTTGATTAGTATGAAAAGGAACAATCCTATCACTAATGCCTTCAAAACGATCTGTACATCTCACACAAGTCATCATTTTGGGAGACCTTCTGATTGTTTCATTAGTTCTCTCAAATTATCAAATTATAGGTGATTATGAGTCCTATTACTTCGTTCTAGTTGAAATTAGCATCAAAAGAAACAATTCCATCACTATCGCGTTCAAAACAATGCGTAGATCTGACACAAATCTTCATTTAGTGTAAACTTCATATTGTTTCATTGGTTGTTTCAAATTTATAAAGAAAGAGGTGATTAAGAGTTGTATTACTTTGTTCTACTTTAATTAGCGTCAAAAGGAGAAACTCATGACTATCGCGTTCAAAACCATGCATACATCTCACACAAGTATTCATTTAGGGAGACCTTCTTATTTTTTTCATTGGTTATCTAAAATTGTCAAAGAAATAGGTGATTAGGAGTCTTATTACTTCGTTCTAATTTGATTAGCTTCAAAAGAAGCAATCCCATAAATATTGCGTTAAAAACGATGCGTACATCTCACACAAGTCTTGATTTAGGGAGACCTTCTTATTGTTTCAATCATTCTCTCAAATTTTCAAAGAAAGAGGTGATTAAGAGTCCTATGACTTCGTTCTAGTTTGATTAGCATCAAAAGGAGCCTTCATTTAGGGAGACCTTCTTATTTTTTTTAATTGGTTCTCTAAAATTGTCAAAGAAAGAGGTGATCAGGAGTCCTATAACTTTGTTCTAGTTTGATTAGCGTCAAAAGGAGCAATCCCATTACTATCACGTTCAAAACCATGTGTACATCTCACACAAGTCTTCATTTACGGAGACCTTCTTATTGTTTCATTGGTTCTCTAAAATTGTCAAAGAAAGAGGTGATTAGGAGTCCTATTACTTCGTTCTAATTTGATTGGCTTCAAAACGTGCAATCCCATAACAATCGCCTTAAAAACGATGCGTACATCTCACACAAGTCTTGATTTTGGGAGACCTTCTTATTGTTTCATTGGTTCTCTCAAATTTTCAAAGAAAGATGTGATTATGTGTCCTATGACTTCGTTCTAGTTTGATTAGTATCAAAAGGAGCAATCCTATCACTAATGTCATCAAAACGATCTATACATCTCACACAAGTCATCATTTTGGGAGACCTTCTTATTGTTTCATTAGTTCTCTCAAATTATAAAAATATAGGTAATTATGAGTCCTATTACTTCGTTCTAGTTGAAATTAGCATCAAAAGAAGCAATTCCATCACTATCGCGTCCAAAACAATGCGTAGATCTGACACAAATCATCATTTAGTGAGACCTTCATATTGTTTTATTGGTTGTTTCAAATTTATAAAGAAAGAGGTGATTAAGAGTTGTATTACTTTGTTCTACTTTAATTAGCATAAAAAGGAGAAACCCATGACTATCGCGTTCAAAACCATGCATACATCTCACACAAGTCTTCATTTAGGGAGACCTTCTTATTTTTTTCATTGGTTCTCTAAAATTGTCAAAGAAATAGGTGATTAGGAGTCTTATTACATCGTTCTAATTTGATTAGCTTCAAAAGGAGCAATCCCATAACTATTGCGTTAAAAACAATGCGTACATCTCACACAAGTCTTGATTTAGGGAGACCTTCATTATTGTTTCAATCGTTCTCTCAAATTTTCAAAGAAAGAGATGATTATTAGTCCTATGACTTCGTTCTAGTTTGATTAGCATCAAAAGGAGGAATCCTATTACTAGTGCCTTCAAAACGATGTGTACATCTCACACAAGTCATCATTTTAAGAAGACCTTCTTATTATTTCATTAGTTCTCTCAAACTGTCAAAATATAGGTGATGAGTCCAATTACTTCGTTCTAGTTGAAATTATCATCAAAATAAGCAATCCCATCACTATCGCGTCCAAAACGATTCGTAGATCTCACATAAGTCTTCATTTAGTGAGAACTTCATATTGTTTCATTGGTTGTTTCAACTTTATAAAAAAAGAGGTGATTAAGAGTTGTATTACTTTGTTCTATTTTGATTAGCATCAAAAGGAGAAACCCATGACTATCGCGTTCAAAACCATGCGTACATCTCACACAAGTCTTCATTTAGGGAGACCTTCTTATTTTTTTCATTGGTTCTCTAAAATTGTCAAAAAAATAGGTGATCAGGAGTCCTATAACTTCGTTGTAGTTTGATTAGCTTCAAAAGGAGCAATCCTATCACGTTCAGAACGATGCGTACATCTCACACAAGTCTTCATTTAACACCTTCTTATTCTTTCATTGGTTCTCTAAAATTGTCAAAGAAAGAGGTGATTAGAAGTCGTATTACATCGTTCTAATTTGATTAGCATCAAAATGAGCAATCCCATCACTATCACATTTAAAACGATGTTTGCATCTCTCACAAGTCTTGATTTAGGAAGACCTTCTTATTGTTTAATTGGTTTTCTCAAATTGTCAAAGATAGAGGTGATTATGAGTCCTATGACTTCGTTTTAGTTTGATTTGCATCAAAAGAAGCACTCCTATCACTAGTGCCTTCAAAATTATCCATACATCTCACACAAGTCTTCATTTAGGGAAACCTTATTACTGTTTCATTAGTTCTCTCAAATTGTAAAAATATAGGTGATTATGAGTCCTATTGCTTCGTTCTAGTTGAAATTAGCATCAAAAGGAGCAATCCCATTACTATCGCGTCCAAAACGATGCGTAGATCACACAAAAATCTTCATTTAGTGAGACCTTCATATTGCTTCATTGATTGTTTCAAATTTACAAAGAAAGAGGTGGTTAAGATTTTTGTATTCTTTCGTTCTACTTTGATTAGCGTCAAAAGGAGAAACCCATGACTATCGCGTTCAAAACCATGTGTACATCTCACAGAGTCTTCATTTAGGGAGACCTTCTTATTATTTTATTGGTTCTCTAAAATTGTCAAAGAAAGAGGTGGTTAGGAGTCCTATTACGTCGTTCTAATTTGATTAGCTTCAAATAGAGCAATCTCATAACAATCTCATTAAAAACGATGCGTATATCTCACACAAGTCTTGATTTAGGGAGACCTTCTTATTGTTTCATTCGTTCTCGCAAATTATCAAAGAAAGAGGAGATTATGAGTCCTATGACTTCGTTTTAGTTTGATTAGTATGAAAACGAACAATCCTATCACTAATGCCTTCAAAACGATCTGTACATCTCACACAAGTCATCATTTTGGGAGACCTTCTTATTGTTTCATTAGTTCTCTCAAATTGTCAAAATATAGGTTATTATGAGTCATATGACATCGTTCTAGTTGAAATTAGCATCAAAAGGAGCAATCCCATTGCTATCGCGTCCAAAACGATGTGTAGATCACACACAAATCTTCATTTAGGGAGACCTTCATATTGTTTCATTGATTGTTTCAAATTTACAAAGAAAGAGGTGATTAAGATTTTTGTATTCCTTCGTTCTACTTTGATTAGCGTCAAAAGGAGAAACCCATGACTATCGCGTTCAAAACCATGCGTACATCTCACACAAGTCTTCATTTAGGGAGACCTTCTTATTGTTTTATTGGTTCTCTAAAATTGTCAAAGAAAGAGGTGGTTAGGAGTCCTATTACGTCGTTCTAATTTGATTAGCTTCAAATAGAGCAATCCCATAACTATCGCATTAAAAACGATGCGTACATCTCACACAAGTCTTGATTTAGGGAGACCTTCCTATAGTTTTGTTGGTTCTCTCAAATTATCAAAGAAAGAGGTGATTATGAGTCCTATGACTTCGTTTTAGTTTGATTAGCATCAAAATGAGCCATCCTATCACTAGTGCCTTCAAAACGATCTGTACATCTCACACAAGTCTTGATTTAGGGAGACCTTCTTATTGTTTCATTGGTTCTCGCAAATTATCAAAGAAAGAGGTGATTATGAGTCCTATGACTTCGTTCTAGTTTGATTAGTATGAAAAGGAACAATCCTATCACTAATGCCTTCAAAACGATCTGTACATCTCACACAAGTCATCATTTTGGGAGACCTTCTGATTGTTTCATTAGTTCTCTCAAATTATCAAATTATAGGTGATTATGAGTCCTATTACTTCGTTCTAGTTGAAATTAGCATCAAAAGAAACAATTCCATCACTATCGCGTCCAAAACAATGCGTAGATCTGACACAAATCTTCATTTAGTGTAAACTTCATATTGTTTCATTGGTTGTTTCAAATTTATAAAGAAAGAGGTGATTAAGAGTTGTATTACTTTGTTCTACTTTAATTAGCGTCAAAAGGAGAAACTCATGACTATCGCGTTCAAAACCATGCATACATCTCACACAAGTATTCATTTAGGGAGACCTTATTTTTTTCATTGGTTATCTAAAATTGTCAAAGAAATAGGTGATTAGGAGTCTTATTACTTCGTTCTAATTTGATTAGCTTCAAAAGAAGCAATCCCATAAATATTGCGTTAAAAACGATGCGTACATCTCACACAAGTCTTGATTTAGGGAGACCTTCTTATTGTTTCAATCATTCTCTCAAATTTTCAAAGAAAGAGGTGATTAAGAGTCCTATGACTTCGTTCTAGTTTGATTAGCATCAAAAGGAGCCTTCATTTAGGGAGACCTTCTTATTTTTTTAATTGGTTCTCTAAAATTGTCAAAGAAAGAGGTGATCAGGAGTCCTATAACTTTGTTCTAGTTTGATTAGCGTCAAAAGGAGCAATCCCATTACTATCACGTTCAAAACCATGCGTACATCTCACACAAGTCTTCATTTACGGAGACCTTCTTATTGTTTCATTGGTTCTCTAAAATTGTCAAAGAAAGAGGTGATCAGGAGTCCTATTACTTCGTTCTAATTTGATTGGCTTCAAAACGTGCAATCCCATAACAATCGCCTTAAAAACGATGCGTACATCTCACACAAGTCTTGATTTTGGGAGACCTTCTTATTGTTTCATTGGTTCTCTCAAATTTTCAAAGAAAGATGTGATTATATGTCCTATGACTTCGTTCTAGTTTGATTAGTATATAAAGGAGCAATCCTATCACTAATGTCATCAAAACGATCTATACATCTCACACAATTCATCATTTTGGGAGACCTTCTTATTGTTTCATTAGTTCTCTCAAATTATAAAAATATAGGTAATTATGAGTCCTATTACTTCGTTCTAGTTGAAATTAGCATCAAAAGAAGCAATTCCATCACTATCGCGTCCAAAACAATGCGTAGATCTGACACAAATCATCATTTAGTGAGACCTTCATATTGTTTTATTGGTTGTTTCAAATTTATAAAGAAAGAGGTGATTAAGAGTTGTATTACTTTGTTCTACTTTAATTAGCATAAAAAGGAGAAACCCATGACTATCGCGTTCAAAACCATGCATACATCTCACACAAGTCTTCATTTAGGGAGACCTTCTTATTTTTTTCATTGGTTCTCTAAAATTGTCAAAGAAATAGGTGATTAGGAGTCTTATTACATCGTTCTAATTTGATTAGCTTCAAAAGGAGCAATCCCATAACTATTGCGTTAAAAACGATGCGTACATCTCACACAAGTCTTGATTTAGGGAGACCTTCATTATTGTTTCAATCGTTCTCTCAAATTTTCAAAGAAAGAGATGATTATTAGTCCTATGACTTCGTTCTAGTTTGATTAGCATCAAAAGGAGGAATCCTATTACTAGTGCCTTCAAAACGATGTGTACATCTCACACAAGTCATCATTTTAAGAAGACCTTCTTATTATTTCATTAGTTCTCTCAAACTGTCAAAATATAGGTGATGAGTCCAATTACTTCGTTCTAGTTGAAATTATCATCAAAATAAGCAATCCCATCACTATCGCGTCCAAAACGATTCGTAGATCTCACATAAGTCTTCATTTAGTGAGAACTTCATATTGTTTCATTGGTTGTTTCAACTTTATAAAAAAAGAGGTGATTAAGAGTTGTATTACTTTGTTCTATTTTGATTAGCATCAAAAGGAGAAACCCATGACTATCGCGTTCAAAACCATGCGTACATCTCACACAAGTCTTCATTTAGGGAGACCTTCTTATTTTTTTCATTGGTTCTCTAAAATTGTCAAAAAAATAGGTGATCAGGAGTCCTATAACTTCGTTGTAGTTTGATTAGCTTCAAAAGGAGCAATCCTATCACGTTCAGAACGATGCGTACATCTCACACAAGTCTTCATTTAACACCTTCTTATTCTTTCATTGGTTCTCTAAAATTGTCAAAGAAAGAGGTGATTAGAAGTCGTATTACATCGTTCTAATTTGATTTGCATCAAAATGAGCAATCCCATCACTATCACATTTAAAACGATGTTTGCATCTCTCACAAGTCTTGATTTAGGAAGACCTTCTTATTGTTTAATTGGTTTTCTCAAATTGTCAAAGATAGAGGTGATTATGAGTCCTATGACTTCGTTTTAGTTTGATTTGCATCAAAAGAAGCACTCCTATCACTAGTGCCTTCAAAATTATCCATACATCTCACACAAGTCTTCATTTAGGGAAACCTTATTACTGTTTCATTAGTTCTCTCAAATTGTAAAAATATAGGTGATTATGAGTCCTATTGCTTCGTTCTAGTTGAAATTAGCATCAAAAGGAGCAATCCCATTACTATCGCGTCCAAAACGATGCGTAGATCACACAAAAATCTTCATTTAGTGAGACCTTCATATTGCTTCATTGATTGTTTCAAATTTACAAAGAAAGAGGTGGTTAAGATTTTTGTATTCTTTCGTTCTACTTTGATTAGCGTCAAAAGGAGAAACCCATGACTATCGCGTTCAAAACCATGTGTACATCTCACAGAGTCTTCATTTAGGGAGACCTTCTTATTATTTTATTGGTTCTCTAAAATTGTCAAAGAAAGAGGTGGTTAGGAGTCCTATTACGTCGTTCTAATTTGATTAGCTTCAAATAGAGCAATCTCATAACAATCTCATTAAAAACGATGCGTATATCTCACACAAGTCTTGATTTAGGGAGACCTTCTTATTGTTTCATTCGTTCTCGCAAATTATCAAAGAAAGAGGAGATTATGAGTCCTATGACTTCGTTTTAGTTTGATTAGTATGAAAACGAACAATCCTATCACTAATGCCTTCAAAACGATCTGTACATCTCACACAAGTCATCATTTTGGGAGACCTTCTTATTGTTTCATTAGTTCTCTCAAATTGTCAAAATATAGGTTATTATGAGTCATATGACATCGTTCTAGTTGAAATTAGCATCAAAAGGAGCAATCCCATTGCTATCGCGTCCAAAACGATGTGTAGATCACACACAAATCTTCATTTAGGGAGACCTTCATATTGTTTCATTGATTGTTTCAAATTTACAAAGAAAGAGGTGATTAAGATTTTTGTATTCCTTCGTTCTACTTTGATTAGCGTCAAAAGGAGAAACCCATGACTATCGCGTTCAAAACCATGCGTACATCTCACACAAGTCTTCATTTAGGGAGACCTTCTTATTGTTTTATTGGTTCTCTAAAATTGTCAAAGAAAGAGGTGGTTAGGAGTCCTATTACGTCGTTCTAATTTGATTAGCTTCAAATAGATCAATCCCATAACTATCGCATTAAAACGATGCGTACATCTCACACAAGTCTTGATTTAGGGAGACCTTCCTATAGTTTTGTTGGTTCTCTCAAATTATCAAAGAAAGAGGTGATTATGAGTCCTATGACTTCGTTTTAGTTTGATTAGCATCAAAATGAGCCATCCTATCACTAGTGCCTTCAAAACGATCTGTACATCTCACACAAGTCTTCGTTTAGGGAGACCTTCTTATTGTTTCATTGGTTCTCGCAAATTATCAAAGAAAGAGGTGATTATGAGTCCTATGACTTCGTTCTAGTTTGATTAGTATGAAAAGGAACAATCCTATCACTAATGCCTTCAAAACGATCTGTACATCTCACACAAGTCATCATTTTGGGAGACCTTCTGATTGTTTCATTAGTTCTCTCAAATTATCAAATTATAGGTGATTATGAGTCCTATTACTTCGTTCTAGTTGAAATTAGCATCAAAAGAAACAATTCCATCACTATCGCGTCCAAAACAATGCGTAGATCTGACACAAATCTTCATTTAGTGTAAACTTCATATTGTTTCATTGGTTGTTTCAAATTTATAAAGAAAGAGGTGATTAAGAGTTGTATTACTTTGTTCTACTTTAATTAGCGTCAAAAGGAGAAACTCATGACTATCGCGTTCAAAACCATGCATACATCTCACACAAGTATTCATTTAGGGAGACCTTCTTATTTTTTTCATTGGTTCTCTAAAATTGTCAAAGAAATAGGTGATTAGGAGTCTTATTACATCGTTCTAATTTGATTAGCTTCAAAAGAAGCAATCCCATAAATATTGCGTTAAAAACGATGCGTACATCTCACACAAGTCTTGATTTTGGGAGACCTTCTTATTGTTTCAATCATTCTCTCAAATTTTCAAAGAAAGAGGTGATTAAGAGTCCTATGACTTCGTTCTAGTTTGATTAGCATCAAAAGGAGCCTTCATTTAGGGAGACCTTCTTATTTTTTTAATTGGTTCTCTAAAATTGTCAAAGAAAGAGGTGATCAGGAGTCCTATAACTTTGTTCTAGTTTGATTAGCGTCAAAAGGAGCAATCCCATTACTATCACGTTCAAAACCATGCGTACATCTCACACAAGTCTTCATTTACGGAGACCTTCTTATTGTTTCATTGGTTCTCTAAAATTGTCAAAGAAAGAGGTGATTAGGAGTCCTATTACTTCGTTCTAATTTGATTGGCTTCAAAACGTGCAATCCCATAACAATCGCCTTAAAAACGATGCGTACATCTCACACAAGTCTTGATTTTGGGAGACCTTCTTATTGTTTCATTGGTTCTCTCAAATTTTCAAAGAAAGATGTGATTATGTGTCCTATGACTTCGTTCTAGTTTGATTAGTATCAAAAGGAGCAATCCTATCACTAATGTCATCAAAACGATCTATACATCTCACACAAGTCATCATTTTGGGAGACCTTCTTATTGTTTCATTAGTTCTCTCAAATTATAAAAATATAGGTAATTATGAGTCCTATTACTTCGTTCTAGTTGAAATTAGCATCAAAAGAAGCAATTCCATCACTATCGCGTCCAAAACAATGCGTAGATCTGACACAAATCATCATTTAGTGAGACCTTCATATTGTTTTATTGGTTGTTTCAAATTTATAAAGAAAGAGGTGATTAAGAGTTGTATTACTTTGTTCTACTTTAATTAGCATAAAAAGGAGAAACCCATGACTATCGCGTTCAAAACCATGCATACATCTCACACAAGTCTTCATTTAGGGAGACCTTCTTATTTTTTTCATTGGTTCTCTAAAATTGTCAAAGAAATAGGTGATTAGGAGTCTTATTACATCGTTCTAATTTGATTAGCTTCAAAAGGAGCAATCCCATAACTATTGCGTTAAAAACGATGCGTACATCTCACACAAGTCTTGATTTAGGGAGACCTTCATTATTGTTTCAATCGTTCTCTCAAATTTTCAAAGAAAGAGATGATTATTAGTCCTATGACTTCGTTCTAGTTTGATTAGCATCAAAAGGAGGAATCCTATTACTAGTGCCTTCAAAACGATGTGTACATCTCACACAAGTCATCATTTTAAGAAGACCTTCTTATTATTTCATTAGTTCTCTCAAACTGTCAAAATATAGGTGATGAGTCCAATTACTTCGTTCTAGTTGAAATTATCATCAAAATAAGCAATCCCATCACTATCGCGTCCAAAACGATTCGTAGATCTCACATAAGTCTTCATTTAGTGAGAACTTCATATTGTTTCATTGGTTGTTTCAACTTTATAAAAAAAGAGGTGATTAAGAGTTGTATTACTTTGTTCTATTTTGATTAGCATCAAAAGGAGAAACCCATGACTATCGCGTTCAAAACCATGCGTACATCTCACACAAGTCTTCATTTAGGGAGACCTTCTTATTTTTTTCATTGGTTCTCTAAAATTGTCAAAAAAATAGGTGATCAGGAGTCCTATAACTTCGTTGTAGTTTGATTAGCTTCAAAAGGAGCAATCCTATCACGTTCAGAACGATGCGTACATCTCACACAAGTCTTCATTTAACACCTTCTTATTCTTTCATTGGTTCTCTAAAATTGTCAAAGAAAGAGGTGATTAGAAGTCGTATTACATCGTTCTAATTTGATTTGCATCAAAATGAGCAATCCCATCACTATCACATTTAAAACGATGTTTGCATCTCTCACAAGTCTTGATTTAGGAAGACCTTCTTATTGTTTAATTGGTTTTCTCAAATTGTCAAAGATAGAGGTGATTATGAGTCCTATGACTTCGTTTTAGTTTGATTTGCATCAAAAGAAGCACTCCTATCACTAGTGCCTTCAAAATTATCCATACATCTCACACAAGTCTTCATTTAGGGAAACCTTATTACTGTTTCATTAGTTCTCTCAAATTGTAAAAATATAGGTGATTATGAGTCCTATTGCTTCGTTCTAGTTGAAATTAGCATCAAAAGGAGCAATCCCATTACTATCGCGTCCAAAACGATGCGTAGATCACACAAAAATCTTCATTTAGTGAGACCTTCATATTGCTTCATTGATTGTTTCAAATTTACAAAGAAAGAGGTGGTTAAGATTTTTGTATTCTTTCGTTCTACTTTGATTAGCGTCAAAAGGAGAAACCCATGACTATCGCGTTCAAAACCATGTGTACATCTCACAGAGTCTTCATTTAGGGAGACCTTCTTATTATTTTATTGGTTCTCTAAAATTGTCAAAGAAAGAGGTGGTTAGGAGTCCTATTACGTCGTTCTAATTTGATTAGCTTCAAATAGAGCAATCTCATAACAATCTCATTAAAAACGATGCGTATATCTCACACAAGTCTTGATTTAGGGAGACCTTCTTATTGTTTCATTCGTTCTCGCAAATTATCAAAGAAAGAGGAGATTATGAGTCCTATGACTTCGTTTTAGTTTGATTAGTATGAAAACGAACAATCCTATCACTAATGCCTTCAAAACGATCTGTACATCTCACACAAGTCATCATTTTGGGAGACCTTCTTATTGTTTCATTAGTTCTCTCAAATTGTCAAAATATAGGTTATTATGAGTCATATGACATCGTTCTAGTTGAAATTAGCATCAAAAGGAGCAATCCCATTGCTATCGCGTCCAAAACGATGTGTAGATCACACACAAATCTTCATTTAGGGAGACCTTCATATTGTTTCATTGATTGTTTCAAATTTACAAAGAAAGAGGTGATTAAGATTTTTGTATTCCTTCGTTCTACTTTGATTAGCGTCAAAAGGAGAAACCCATGACTATCGCGTTCAAAACCATGCGTACATCTCACACAAGTCTTCATTTAGGGAGACCTTCTTATTGTTTTATTGGTTCTCTAAAATTGTCAAAGAAAGAGGTGGTTAGGAGTCCTATTACGTCGTTCTAATTTGATTAGCTTCAAATAGAGCAATCCCATAACTATCGCATTAAAAACGATGCGTACATCTCACACAAGTCTTGATTTAGGGAGACCTTCCTATAGTTTTGTTGGTTCTCTCAAATTATCAAAGAAAGAGGTGATTATGAGTCCTATGACTTCGTTTTAGTTTGATTAGCATCAAAATGAGCCATCCTATCACTAGTGCCTTCAAAACGATCTGTACATCTCACACAAGTCTTCGTTTAGGGAGACCTTCTTATTGTTTCATTGGTTCTCGCAAATTATCAAAGAAAGAGGTGATTATGAGTCCTATGACTTCGTTCTAGTTTGATTAGTATGAAAAGGAACAATCCTATCACTAATGCCTTCAAAACGATCTGTACATCTCACACAAGTCATCATTTTGGGAGACCTTCTGATTGTTTCATTAGTTCTCTCAAATTATCAAATTATAGGTGATTATGAGTCCTATTACTTCGTTCTAGTTGAAATTAGCATCAAAAGAAACAATTCCATCACTATCGCGTCCAAAACAATGCGTAGATCTGACACAAATCTTCATTTAGTGTAAACTTCATATTGTTTCATTGGTTGTTTCAAATTTATAAAGAAAGAGGTGATTAAGAGTTGTATTACTTTGTTCTACTTTAATTAGCGTCAAAAGGAGAAACTCATGACTATCGCGTTCAAAACCATGCATACATCTCACACAAGTATTCATTTAGGGAGACCTTCTTATTTTTTTCATTGGTTCTCTAAAATTGTCAAAGAAATAGGTGATTAGGAGTCTTATTACATCGTTCTAATTTGATTAGCTTCAAAAGAAGCAATCCCATAAATATTGCGTTAAAAACGATGCGTACATCTCACACAAGTCTTGATTTTGGGAGACCTTCTTATTGTTTCAATCATTCTCTCAAATTTTCAAAGAAAGAGGTGATTAAGAGTCCTATGACTTCGTTCTAGTTTGATTAGCATCAAAAGGAGCCTTCATTTAGGGAGACCTTCTTATTTTTTTAATTGGTTCTCTAAAATTGTCAAAGAAAGAGGTGATCAGGAGTCCTATAACTTTGTTCTAGTTTGATTAGCGTCAAAAGGAGCAATCCCATTACTATCACGTTCAAAACCATGCGTACATCTCACACAAGTCTTCATTTACGGAGACCTTCTTATTGTTTCATTGGTTCTCTAAAATTGTCAAAGAAAGAGGTGATTAGGAGTCCTATTACTTCGTTCTAATTTGATTGGCTTCAAAACGTGCAATCCCATAACAATCGCCTTAAAAACGATGCGTACATCTCACACAAGTCTTGATTTTGGGAGACCTTCTTATTGTTTCATTGGTTCTCTCAAATTTTCAAAGAAAGATGTGATTATGTGTCCTATGACTTCGTTCTAGTTTGATTAGTATCAAAAGGAGCAATCCTATCACTAATGTCATCAAAACGATCTATACATCTCACACAAGTCATCATTTTGGGAGACCTTCTTATTGTTTCATTAGTTCTCTCAAATTATAAAAATATAGGTAATTATGAGTCCTATTACTTCGTTCTAGTTGAAATTAGCATCAAAAGAAGCAATTCCATCACTATCGCGTCCAAAACAATGCGTAGATCTGACACAAATCATCATTTAGTGAGACCTTCATATTGTTTTATTGGTTGTTTCAAATTTATAAAGAAAGAGGTGATTAAGAGTTGTATTACTTTGTTCTACTTTAATTAGCATAAAAAGGAGAAACCCATGACTATCGCGTTCAAAACCATGCATACATCTCACACAAGTCTTCATTTAGGGAGACCTTCTTATTTTTTTCATTGGTTCTCTAAAATTGTCAAAGAAATAGGTGATTAGGAGTCTTATTACATCGTTCTAATTTGATTAGCTTCAAAAGGAGCAATCCCATAACTATTGCGTTAAAAACGATGCGTACATCTCACACAAGTCTTGATTTAGGGAGACCTTCATTATTGTTTCAATCGTTCTCTCAAATTTTCAAAGAAAGAGATGATTATTAGTCCTATGACTTCGTTCTAGTTTGATTAGCATCAAAAGGAGGAATCCTATTACTAGTGCCTTCAAAACGATGTGTACATCTCACACAAGTCATCATTTTAAGAAGACCTTCTTATTATTTCATTAGTTCTCTCAAACTGTCAAAATATAGGTGATGAGTCCAATTACTTCGTTCTAGTTGAAATTATCATCAAAATAAGCAATCCCATCACTATCGCGTCCAAAACGATTCGTAGATCTCACATAAGTCTTCATTTAGTGAGAACTTCATATTGTTTCATTGGTTGTTTCAACTTTATAAAAAAAGAGGTGATTAAGAGTTGTATTACTTTGTTCTATTTTGATTAGCATCAAAAGGAGAAACCCATGACTATCGCGTTCAAAACCATGCGTACATCTCACACAAGTCTTCATTTAGGGAGACCTTCTTATTTTTTTCATTGGTTCTCTAAAATTGTCAAAAAAATAGGTGATCAGGAGTCCTATAACTTCGTTGTAGTTTGATTAGCTTCAAAAGGAGCAATCCTATCACGTTCAGAACGATGCGTACATCTCACACAAGTCTTCATTTAACACCTTCTTATTCTTTCATTGGTTCTCTAAAATTGTCAAAGAAAGAGGTGATTAGAAGTCGTATTACATCGTTCTAATTTGATTTGCATCAAAATGAGCAATCCCATCACTATCACATTTAAAACGATGTTTGCATCTCTCACAAGTCTTGATTTAGGAAGACCTTCTTATTGTTTAATTGGTTTTCTCAAATTGTCAAAGATAGAGGTGATTATGAGTCCTATGACTTCGTTTTAGTTTGATTTGCATCAAAAGAAGCACTCCTATCACTAGTGCCTTCAAAATTATCCATACATCTCACACAAGTCTTCATTTAGGGAAACCTTATTACTGTTTCATTAGTTCTCTCAAATTGTAAAAATATAGGTGATTATGAGTCCTATTGCTTCGTTCTAGTTGAAATTAGCATCAAAAGGAGCAATCCCATTACTATCGCGTCCAAAACGATGCGTAGATCACACAAAAATCTTCATTTAGTGAGACCTTCATATTGCTTCATTGATTGTTTCAAATTTACAAAGAAAGAGGTGGTTAAGATTTTTGTATTCTTTCGTTCTACTTTGATTAGCGTCAAAAGGAGAAACCCATGACTATCGCGTTCAAAACCATGTGTACATCTCACAGAGTCTTCATTTAGGGAGACCTTCTTATTATTTTATTGGTTCTCTAAAATTGTCAAAGAAAGAGGTGGTTAGGAGTCCTATTACGTCGTTCTAATTTGATTAGCTTCAAATAGAGCAATCTCATAACAATCTCATTAAAAACGATGCGTATATCTCACACAAGTCTTGATTTAGGGAGACCTTCTTATTGTTTCATTCGTTCTCGCAAATTATCAAAGAAAGAGGAGATTATGAGTCCTATGACTTCGTTTTAGTTTGATTAGTATGAAAACGAACAATCCTATCACTAATGCCTTCAAAACGATCTGTACATCTCACACAAGTCATCATTTTGGGAGACCTTCTTATTGTTTCATTAGTTCTCTCAAATTGTCAAAATATAGGTTATTATGAGTCATATGACATCGTTCTAGTTGAAATTAGCATCAAAAGGAGCAATCCCATTGCTATCGCGTCCAAAACGATGTGTAGATCACACACAAATCTTCATTTAGGGAGACCTTCATATTGTTTCATTGATTGTTTCAAATTTACAAAGAAAGAGGTGATTAAGATTTTTGTATTCCTTCGTTCTACTTTGATTAGCGTCAAAAGGAGAAACCCATGACTATCGCGTTCAAAACCATGCGTACATCTCACACAAGTCTTCATTTAGGGAGACCTTCTTATTGTTTTATTGGTTCTCTAAAATTGTCAAAGAAAGAGGTGGTTAGGAGTCCTATTACGTCGTTCTAATTTGATTAGCTTCAAATAGATCAATCCCATAACTATCGCATTAAAACGATGCGTACATCTCACACAAGTCTTGATTTAGGGAGACCTTCCTATAGTTTTGTTGGTTCTCTCAAATTATCAAAGAAAGAGGTGATTATGAGTCCTATGACTTCGTTTTAGTTTGATTAGCATCAAAATGAGCCATCCTATCACTAGTGCCTTCAAAACGATCTGTACATCTCACACAAGTCTTCGTTTAGGGAGACCTTCTTATTGTTTCATTGGTTCTCGCAAATTATCAAAGAAAGAGGTGATTATGAGTCCTATGACTTCGTTCTAGTTTGATTAGTATGAAAAGGAACAATCCTATCACTAATGCCTTCAAAACGATCTGTACATCTCACACAAGTCATCATTTTGGGAGACCTTCTGATTGTTTCATTAGTTCTCTCAAATTATCAAATTATAGGTGATTATGAGTCCTATTACTTCGTTCTAGTTGAAATTAGCATCAAAAGAAACAATTCCATCACTATCGCGTCCAAAACAATGCGTAGATCTGACACAAATCTTCATTTAGTGTAAACTTCATATTGTTTCATTGGTTGTTTCAAATTTATAAAGAAAGAGGTGATTAAGAGTTGTATTACTTTGTTCTACTTTAATTAGCGTCAAAAGGAGAAACTCATGACTATCGCGTTCAAAACCATGCATACATCTCACACAAGTATTCATTTAGGGAGACCTTCTTATTTTTTTCATTGGTTCTCTAAAATTGTCAAAGAAATAGGTGATTAGGAGTCTTATTACATCGTTCTAATTTGATTAGCTTCAAAAGAAGCAATCCCATAAATATTGCGTTAAAAACGATGCGTACATCTCACACAAGTCTTGATTTGGGAGACCTTCTTATTGTTTCAATCATTCTCTCAAATTTTCAAAGAAAGAGGTGATTAAGAGTCCTATGACTTCGTTCTAGTTTGATTAGCATCAAAAGGAGCCTTCATTTAGGGAGACCTTCTTATTTTTTTAATTGGTTCTCTAAAATTGTCAAAGAAAGAGGTGATCAGGAGTCCTATAACTTTGTTCTAGTTTGATTAGCGTCAAAAGGAGCAATCCCATTACTATCACGTTCAAAACCATGCGTACATCTCACACAAGTCTTCATTTACGGAGACCTTCTTATTGTTTCATTGGTTCTCTAAAATTGTCAAAGAAAGAGGTGATTAGGAGTCCTATTACTTCGTTCTAATTTGATTGGCTTCAAAACGTGCAATCCCATAACAATCGCCTTAAAAACGATGCGTACATCTCACACAAGTCTTGATTTTGGGAGACCTTCTTATTGTTTCATTGGTTCTCTCAAATTTTCAAAGAAAGATGTGATTATGTGTCCTATGACTTCGT
Source organism: Panax stipuleanatus (assembly GCA_020205555.1). Lineage (NCBI taxonomy): Eukaryota > Viridiplantae > Streptophyta > Magnoliopsida > Apiales > Araliaceae > Panax > Panax stipuleanatus. Next base: position 57,006 of record JAINUT010001953.1, on the reverse strand, counting down.
TCTAGTTTGATTAGTATCAAAAGGAGCAATCCTATCACTAATGTCATCAAAACGATCTATACATCTCACACAAGTCATCATTTTGGGAGACCTTCTTATTGTTTCATTAGTTCTCTCAAATTATAAAAATATAGGTAATTATGAGTCCTATTACTTCGTTCTAGTTGAAATTAGCATCAAAAGAAGCAATTCCATCACTATCGCGTCCAAAACAATGCGTAGATCTGACACAAATCATCATTTAGTGAGACCTTCATATTGTTTTATTGGTTGTTTCAAATTTATAAAGAAAGAGGTGATTAAGAGTTGTATTACTTTGTTCTACTTTAATTAGCATAAAAAGGAGAAACCCATGACTATCGCGTTCAAAACCATGCATACATCTCACACAAGTCTTCATTTAGGGAGACCTTCTTATTTTTTTCATTGGTTCTCTAAAATTGTCAAAGAAATAGGTGATTAGGAGTCTTATTACATCGTTCTAATTTGATTAGCTTCAAAAGGAGCAATCCCATAACTATTGCGTTAAAAACGATGCGTACATCTCACACAAGTCTTGATTTAGGGAGACCTTCATTATTGTTTCAATCGTTCTCTCAAATTTTCAAAGAAAGAGATGATTATTAGTCCTATGACTTCGTTCTAGTTTGATTAGCATCAAAAGGAGGAATCCTATTACTAGTGCCTTCAAAACGATGTGTACATCTCACACAAGTCATCATTTTAAGAAGACCTTCTTATTATTTCATTAGTTCTCTCAAACTGTCAAAATATAGGTGATGAGTCCAATTACTTCGTTCTAGTTGAAATTATCATCAAAATAAGCAATCCCATCACTATCGCGTCCAAAACGATTCGTAGATCTCACATAAGTCTTCATTTAGTGAGAACTTCATATTGTTTCATTGGTTGTTTCAACTTTATAAAAAAAGAGGTGATTAAGAGTTGTATTACTTTGTTCTATTTTGATTAGCATCAAAAGGAGAAACCCATGACTATCGCGTTCAAAACCATGCGTACATCTCACACAAGTCTTCATTTAGGGAGACCTTCTTATTTTTTTCATTGGTTCTCTAAAATTGTCAAAAAAATAGGTGATCAGGAGTCCTATAACTTCGTTGTAGTTTGATTAGCTTCAAAAGGAGCAATCCTATCACGTTCAGAACGATGCGTACATCTCACACAAGTCTTCATTTAACACCTTCTTATTCTTTCATTGGTTCTCTAAAATTGTCAAAGAAAGAGGTGATTAGAAGTCGTATTACATCGTTCTAATTTGATTAGCATCAAAATGAGCAATCCCATCACTATCACATTTAAAACGATGTTTGCATCTCTCACAAGTCTTGATTTAGGAAGACCTTCTTATTGTTTAATTGGTTTTCTCAAATTGTCAAAGATAGAGGTGATTATGAGTCCTATGACTTCGTTTTAGTTTGATTTGCATCAAAAGAAGCACTCCTATCACTAGTGCCTTCAAAATTATCCATACATCTCACACAAGTCTTCATTTAGGGAAACCTTATTACTGTTTCATTAGTTCTCTCAAATTGTAAAAATATAGGTGATTATGAGTCCTATTGCTTCGTTCTAGTTGAAATTAGCATCAAAAGGAGCAATCCCATTACTATCGCGTCCAAAACGATGCGTAGATCACACAAAAATCTTCATTTAGTGAGACCTTCATATTGCTTCATTGATTGTTTCAAATTTACAAAGAAAGAGGTGGTTAAGATTTTTGTATTCTTTCGTTCTACTTTGATTAGCGTCAAAAGGAGAAACCCATGACTATCGCGTTCAAAACCATGTGTACATCTCACAGAGTCTTCATTTAGGGAGACCTTCTTATTATTTTATTGGTTCTCTAAAATTGTCAAAGAAAGAGGTGGTTAGGAGTCCTATTACGTCGTTCTAATTTGATTAGCTTCAAATAGAGCAATCTCATAACAATCTCATTAAAAACGATGCGTATATCTCACACAAGTCTTGATTTAGGGAGACCTTCTTATTGTTTCATTCGTTCTCGCAAATTATCAAAGAAAGAGGAGATTATGAGTCCTATGACTTCGTTTTAGTTTGATTAGTATGAAAACGAACAATCCTATCACTAATGCCTTCAAAACGATCTGTACATCTCACACAAGTCATCATTTTGGGAGACCTTCTTATTGTTTCATTAGTTCTCTCAAATTGTCAAAATATAGGTTATTATGAGTCATATGACATCGTTCTAGTTGAAATTAGCATCAAAAGGAGCAATCCCATTGCTATCGCGTCCAAAACGATGTGTAGATCACACACAAATCTTCATTTAGGGAGACCTTCATATTGTTTCATTGATTGTTTCAAATTTACAAAGAAAGAGGTGATTAAGATTTTTGTATTCCTTCGTTCTACTTTGATTAGCGTCAAAAGGAGAAACCCATGACTATCGCGTTCAAAACCATGCGTACATCTCACACAAGTCTTCATTTAGGGAGACCTTCTTATTGTTTTATTGGTTCTCTAAAATTGTCAAAGAAAGAGGTGGTTAGGAGTCCTATTACGTCGTTCTAATTTGATTAGCTTCAAATAGAGCAATCCCATAACTATCGCATTAAAACGATGCGTACATCTCACACAAGTCTTGATTTAGGGAGACCTTCCTATAGTTTTGTTGGTTCTCTCAAATTATCAAAGAAAGAGGTGATTATGAGTCCTATGACTTCGTTTTAGTTTGATTAGCATCAAAATGAGCCATCCTATCACTAGTGCCTTCAAAACGATCTGTACATCTCACACAAGTCTTGATTTAGGGAGACCTTCTTATTGTTTCATTGGTTCTCGCAAATTATCAAAGAAAGAGGTGATTATGAGTCCTATGACTTCGTTCTAGTTTGATTAGTATGAAAAGGAACAATCCTATCACTAATGCCTTCAAAACGATCTGTACATCTCACACAAGTCATCATTTTGGGAGACCTTCTGATTGTTTCATTAGTTCTCTCAAATTATCAAATTATAGGTGATTATGAGTCCTATTACTTCGTTCTAGTTGAAATTAGCATCAAAAGAAACAATTCCATCACTATCGCGTCCAAAACAATGCGTAGATCTGACACAAATCTTCATTTAGTGTAAACTTCATATTGTTTCATTGGTTGTTTCAAATTTATAAAGAAAGAGGTGATTAAGAGTTGTATTACTTTGTTCTACTTTAATTAGCGTCAAAAGGAGAAACTCATGACTATCGCGTTCAAAACCATGCATACATCTCACACAAGTATTCATTTAGGGAGACCTTCTTATTTTTTTCATTGGTTCTCTAAAATTGTCAAAGAAATAGGTGATTAGGAGTCTTATTACATTCGTTCTAATTTGATTAGCTTCAAAAGAAGCAATCCCATAAATATTGCGTTAAAAACGATGCGTACATCTCACACAAGTCTTGATTTAGGGAGACCTTCTTATTGTTTCAATCATTCTCTCAAATTTTCAAAGAAAGAGGTGATTAAGAGTCCTATGACTTCGTTCTAGTTTGATTAGCATCAAAAGGAGCCTTCATTTAGGGAGACCTTCTTATTTTTTTAATTGGTTCTCTAAAATTGTCAAAGAAAGAGGTGATCAGGAGTCCTATAACTTTGTTCTAGTTTGATTAGCGTCAAAAGGAGCAATCCCATTACTATCACGTTCAAAACCATGCGTACATCTCACACAAGTCTTCATTTACGGAGACCTTCTTATTGTTTCATTGGTTCTCTAAAATTGTCAAAGAAAGAGGTGATTAGGAGTCCTATTACTTCGTTCTAATTTGATTGGCTTCAAAACGTGCAATCCCATAACAATCGCCTTAAAAACGATGCGTACATCTCACACAAGTCTTGATTTTGGGAGACCTTCTTATTGTTTCATTGGTTCTCTCAAATTTTCAAAGAAAGATGTGATTATGTGTCCTATGACTTCGTTCTAGTTTGATTAGTATCAAAAGGAGCAATCCTATCACTAATGTCATCAAAACGATCTATACATCTCACACAAGTCATCATTTTGGGAGACCTTCTTATTGTTTCATTAGTTCTCTCAAATTATAAAAATATAGGTAATTATGAGTCCTATTACTTCGTTCTAGTTGAAATTAGCATCAAAAGAAGCAATTCCATCACTATCGCGTCCAAAACAATGCGTAGATCTGACACAAATCATCATTTAGTGAGACCTTCATATTGTTTTATTGGTTGTTTCAAATTTATAAAGAAAGAGGTGATTAAGAGTTGTATTACTTTGTTCTACTTTAATTAGCATAAAAAGGAGAAACCCATGACTATCGCGTTCAAAACCATGCATACATCTCACACAAGTCTTCATTTAGGGAGACCTTCTTATTTTTTTCATTGGTTCTCTAAAATTGTCAAAGAAATAGGTGATTAGGAGTCTTATTACATCGTTCTAATTTGATTAGCTTCAAAAGGAGCAATCCCATAACTATTGCGTTAAAAACGATGCGTACATCTCACACAAGTCTTGATTTAGGGAGACCTTCATTATTGTTTCAATCGTTCTCTCAAATTTTCAAAGAAAGAGATGATTATTAGTCCTATGACTTCGTTCTAGTTTGATTAGCATCAAAAGGAGGAATCCTATTACTAGTGCCTTCAAAACGATGTGTACATCTCACACAAGTCATCATTTTAAGAAGACCTTCTTATTATTTCATTAGTTCTCTCAAACTGTCAAAATATAGGTGATGAGTCCAATTACTTCGTTCTAGTTGAAATTATCATCAAAATAAGCAATCCCATCACTATCGCGTCCAAAACGATTCGTAGATCTCACATAAGTCTTCATTTAGTGAGAACTTCATATTGTTTCATTGGTTGTTTCAACTTTATAAAAAAAGAGGTGATTAAGAGTTGTATTACTTTGTTCTATTTTGATTAGCATCAAAAGGAGAAACCCATGACTATCGCGTTCAAAACCATGCGTACATCTCACACAAGTCTTCATTTAGGGAGACCTTCTTATTTTTTTCATTGGTTCTCTAAAATTGTCAAAAAAATAGGTGATCAGGAGTCCTATAACTTCGTTGTAGTTTGATTAGCTTCAAAAGGAGCAATCCTATCACGTTCAGAACGATGCGTACATCTCACACAAGTCTTCATTTAACACCTTCTTATTCTTTCATTGGTTCTCTAAAATTGTCAAAGAAAGAGGTGATTAGAAGTCTTATTACTTCGTTCTAATTTGATTAGCATCAAAATGAGCAATCCCATCACTATCACATTTAAAACGATGCTTGCATCTCTCACAAGTCTTGATTTAGGAAGACCTTCTTATTGTTTAATTGGTTTTCTCAAATTGTCAAAGATAGAGGTGATTATGAGTCCTATGACTTCGTTTTAGTTTGATTTGCATCAAAAGAAGCACTCCTATCACTAGTGCCTTCAAAATTATCCAGTACATCTCACACAAGTCTTCATTTAGGGAAACCTTATTACTGTTTCATTAGTTCTCTCAAATTGTAAAAATATAGGTGATTATGAGTCCTATTGCTTCGTTCTAGTTGAAATTAGCATCAAAAGGAGCAATCCCATTACTATCGCGTCCAAAACGATGCGTAGATCACACAAAAATCTTCATTTAGTGAGACCTTCATATTGCTTCATTGATTGTTTCAAATTTACAAAGAAAGAGGTGGTTAAGATTTTTGTATTCTTTCGTTCTACTTTGATTAGCGTCAAAAGGAGAAACCCATGACTATCGCGTTCAAAACCATGTGTACATCTCACAGAGTCTTCATTTAGGGAGACCTTCTTATTATTTTATTGGTTCTCTAAAATTGTCAAAGAAAGAGGTGGTTAGGAGTCCTATTACGTCGTTCTAATTTGATTAGCTTCAAATAGAGCAATCTCATAACAATCTCATTAAAAACGATGCGTATATCTCACACAAGTCTTGATTTAGGGAGACCTTCTTATTGTTTCATTCGATTCTCGCAAATTATCAAAGAAAGAGGAGATTATGAGTCCTATGACTTCGTTTTAGTTTGATTAGTATGAAAACGAACAATCCTATCACTAATGCCTTCAAAACGATCTGTACATCTCACACAAGTCATCATTTTGGGAGACCTTCTTATTGTTTCATTAGTTCTCTCAAATTGTCAAAATATAGGTTATTATGAGTCATATGACATCGTTCTAGTTGAAATTAGCATCAAAAGGAGCAATCCCATTGCTATCGCGTCCAAAACGATGTGTAGATCACACACAAATCTTCATTTAGGGAGACCTTCATATTGTTTCATTGATTGTTTCAAATTTATAAAGAAAGAGGTGATTAAGATTTTTGTATTCCTTCGTTCTACTTTGATTAGCGTCAAAAGGAGAAACCCATGACTATCGCGTTCAAAACCATGCGTACATCTCACACAAGTCTTCATTTAGGAAGACCTTCTTATTATTTTATTGGTTCTCTAAAATTGTCAAAGAAAGAGGTGGTTAGGAGTCCTATTACGTCGTTCTAATTTGATTAGCTTCAAATAGAGCAATCCCATAACTATCGCATTAAAAACGATGCGTACATCTCACACAAGTCTTGATTTAGGGAGACCTTCCTATAGTTTTGTTGGTTCTCTCAAATTATCAAAGAAAGAGGTGATTATGAGTCCTATGACTTCGTTTTAGTTTGATTAGCATCAAAATGAGCCATCCTATCACTAGTGCCTTCAAAACGATCTGTACATCTCACACAAGTCTTGATTTAGGGAGACCTTCTTATTGTTTCATTGGTTCTCGCAAATTATCAAAGAAAGAGGTGATTATGAGTCCTATGACTTCGTTCTAGTTTGATTAGTATGAAAAGGAACAATCCTATCACTAATGCCTTCAAAACGATCTGTACATCTCACACAAGTCATCATTTTGGGAGACCTTCTGATTGTTTCATTAGTTCTCTCAAATTATCAAATTATAGGTGATTATGAGTCCTATTACTTCGTTCTAGTTGAAATTAGCATCAAAAGAAACAATTCCATCACTATCGCGTCCAAAACAATGCGTAGATCTGACACAAATCTTCATTTAGGGTAAACTTCGTATTGTTTCATTGGTTGTTTCAAATTTATAAAGAAAGAGGTGATTAAGAGTTGTATTACTTTGTTCTACTTTAATTAGCGTCAAAAGGAGAAACTCATGACTATCGCGTTCAAAACCATGCATACATCTCACACAAGTATTCATTTAGGGAGACCTTCTTATTTTTTTCATTGGTTATCTAAAATTGTCAAAGAAATAGGTGATTAGGAGTCTTATTACTTCGTTCTAATTTGATTAGCTTCAAAAGAAGCAATCCCATAAATATTGCGTTAAAAACGATGCGTACATCTCACACAAGTCTTGATTTAGGGAGACCTTCTTATTGTTTCAATCATTCTCTCAAATTTTCAAAGAAAGAGGTGATTAAGAGTCCTATGACTTCGTTCTAGTTTGATTAGCATCAAAAGGAGCCTTCATTTAGGGAGACCTTCTTATTTTTTAATTGGTTCTCTAAAATTGTCAAAGAAAGAGGTGATCAGGAGTCCTATAACTTTGTTCTAGTTTGATTAGCGTCAAAAGGAGCAATTCCATTACTATCACGTTCAAAACCATGCGTACATCTCACACAAGTCTTCATTTACGGAGACCTTCTTATTGTTTCATTGGTTCTCTAAAATTGTCAAAGAAAGAGGTGATTAGGAGTCCTATTACTTCGTTCTAATTTGATTGGCTTCAAAACGTGCAATCCCATAACAATCGCCTTAAAAACGATGCGTACATCTCACACAAGTCTTGATTTTGGGAGACCTTCTTATTGTTTCATTGGTTCTCTCAAATTTTCAAAGAAAGATGTGATTATGTGTCCTATGACTTCGTTCTAGTTTGATTAGTATCAAAAGGAGCAATCCTATCACTAATGTCATCAAAACGATCTATACATCTCACACAAGTCATCATTTTGGGAGACCTTCTTATTGTTTCATTAGTTCTCTCAAATTATAAAAATATAGGTAATTATGAGTCCTATTACTTCGTTCTAGTTGAAATTAGCATCAAAAGAAGCAATTCCATCACTATCGCGTCCAAAACAATGCGTAGATCTGACACAAATCATCATTTAGTGAGACCTTCATATTGTTTTATTGGTTGTTTCAAATTTATAAAGAAAGAGGTGATTAAGAGTTGTATTACTTTGTTCTACTTTAATTAGCATAAAAAGGAGAAACCCATGACTATCGCGTTCAAAACCATGCATACATCTCACACAAGTCTTCATTTAGGGAGACCTTCTTATTTTTTTCATTGGTTCTCTAAAATTGTCAAAGAAATAGGTGATTAGGAGTCTTATTACATCGTTCTAATTTGATTAGCTTCAAAAGGAGCAATCCCATAACTATTGCGTTAAAAACGATGCGTACATCTCACACAAGTCTTGATTTAGGGAGACCTTCATTATTGTTTCAATCGTTCTCTCAAATTTTCAAAGAAAGAGATGATTATTAGTCCTATGACTTCGTTCTAGTTTGATTAGCATCAAAAGGAGGAATCCTATTACTAGTGCCTTCAAAACGATGTGTACATCTCACACAAGTCATCATTTTAAGAAGACCTTCTTATTATTTCATTAGTTCTCTCAAACTGTCAAAATATAGGTGATGAGTCCAATTACTTCGTTCTAGTTGAAATTATCATCAAAATAAGCAATCCCATCACTATCGCGTCCAAAACGATTCGTAGATCTCACATAAGTCTTCATTTAGTGAGAACTTCATATTGTTTCATTGGTTGTTTCAACTTTATAAAAAAAGAGGTGATTAAGAGTTGTATTACTTTGTTCTATTTTGATTAGCATCAAAAGGAGAAACCCATGACTATCGCGTTCAAAACCATGCGTACATCTCACACAAGTCTTCATTTAGGGAGACCTTCTTATTTTTTTCATTGGTTCTCTAAAATTGTCAAAAAAATAGGTGATCAGGAGTCCTATAACTTCGTTGTAGTTTGATTAGCTTCAAAAGGAGCAATCCTATCACGTTCAGAACGATGCGTACATCTCACACAAGTCTTCATTTAACACCTTCTTATTGTTTCATTGGTTCTCTAAAATTGTCAAAGAAAGAGGTGATTAGAAGTCTTATTACTTCGTTCTAATTTGATTAGCATCAAAATGAGCAATCCCATCACTATCACATTTAAAACGATGCTTGCATCTCTCACAAGTCTTGATTTAGGAAGACCTTCTTATTGTTTAATTGGTTTTCTCAAATGGTCAAAGAAAGGGGTGATTATGAGTCCTATGACTTCGTTTTAGTTTCATTTGCATCAAAAGAAGCAATCCTATCACTAGCGCCTTCAAAATTAGCCGTACATCTCACACAAGTCTTCATTTAGGGAAACCTTATTACTGTTTCATTAGTTCTCTCAAATTATAAAAATATAGGTGATTATGAGTCCTATTGCTTCGTTCTAGTTGAAATTAGCATCAAAAGGAGCAATCCCATTACTATCGCGTCCAAAACGATGCGTAGATCACACAAAAATCTTCATTTAGTGAGACCTTCATATTGCTTCATTGATTGTTTCAAATTTACAAAGAAAGAGGTGGTTAAGATTTTTGTATTCTTTCGTTCTACTTTGATTAGCGTCAAAAGGAGAAACCCATGACTATCGCGTTCAAAACCATGTGTACATCTCACAGAGTCTTCATTTAGGGAGACCTTCTTATTATTTTATTGGTTCTCTAAAATTGTCAAAGAAAGAGGTGGTTAGGAGTCCTATTACGTCGTTCTAATTTGATTAGCTTCAAATAGAGCAATCTCATAACAATCTCATTAAAAACGATGCGTATATCTCACACAAGTCTTGATTTAGGGAGACCTTCTTATTGTTTCATTCGTTCTCGCAAATTATCAAAGAAAGAGGAGATTATGAGTCCTATGACTTCGTTTTAGTTTGATTAGTATGAAAACGAACAATCCTATCACTAATGCCTTCAAAACGATCTGTACATCTCACACAAGTCATCATTTTGGGAGACCTTCTTATTGTTTCATTAGTTCTCTCAAATTGTCAAAATATAGGTTATTATGAGTCATATGACATCGTTCTAGTTGAAATTAGCATCAAAAGGAGCAATCCCATTGCTATCGCGTCCAAAACGATGTGTAGATCACACACAAATCTTCATTTAGGGAGACCTTCATATTGTTTCATTGATTGTTTCAAATTTATAAAGAAAGAGGTGATTAAGATTTTTGTATTCCTTCGTTCTACTTTGATTAGCGTCAAAAGGAGAAACCCATGACTATCGCGTTCAAAACCATGCGTACATCTCACACAAGTCTTCATTTAGGAAGACCTTCTTATTATTTTATTGGTTCTCTAAAATTGTCAAAGAAAGAGGTGGTTAGGAGTCCTATTACGTCGTTCTAATTTGATTAGCTTCAAATAGAGCAATCCCATAACTATCGCATTAAAAACGATGCGTACATCTCACACAAGTCTTGATTTAGGGAGACCTTCCTATAGTTTTGTTGGTTCTCTCAAATTATCAAAGAAAGAGGTGATTATGAGTCCTATGACTTCGTTTTAGTTTTATTAGCATCAAAATGAGCCATCCTATCACTAGTGCCTTCAAAACGATCTGTACATCTCACACAAGTCTTGATTTAGGGAGACCTTCTTATTGTTTCATTGGTTCTCGCAAATTATCAAAGAAAGAGGTGATTATGAGTCCTATGACTTCGTTCTAGTTTGATTAGTATGAAAAGGAACAATCCTATCACTAATGCCTTCAAAACGATCTGTACATCTCACACAAGTCATCATTTTGGGAGACCTTCTGATTGTTTCATTAGTTCTCTCAAATTATCAAATTATAGGTGATTATGAGTCCTATTACTTCGTTCTAGTTGAAATTAGCATCAAAAGAAACAATTCATCACTATCGCGTCCAAACAATGCGTAGATCTGACACAAATCTTCATTTAGTGTAAACTTCGTATTGTTTCATTGGTTGTTTCAAATTTATAAAGAAAGAGGTGATTAAGAGTTGTATTACTTTGTTCTACTTTAATTAGCGTCAAAAGGAGAAACTCATGACTATCGCGTTCAAAACCATGCATACATCTCACACAAGTATTCATTTAGGGAGACCTTATTTTTTTCATTGGTTATCTAAAATTGTCAAAGAAATAGGTGATTAGGAGTCTTATTACTTCGTTCTAATTTGATTAGCTTCAAAAGAAGCAATCCATAAATATTGCGTTAAAAACGATGCGTACATCTCACACAAGTCTTGATTTAGGGAGACCTTCTTATTGTTTCAATCATTCTCTCAAATTTTCAAAGAAAGAGGTGATTAAGAGTCCTATGACTTCGTTCTAGTTTGATTAGCATCAAAAGGAGCCTTCATTTAGGGAGACCTTCTTATTTTTTTAATTGGTTCTCTAAAATTGTCAAAGAAAGAGGTGATCAGGAGTCCTATAACTTTGTTCTAGTTTGATTAGCGTCAAAAGGAGCAATCCCATTACTATCACGTTCAAAACCATGCGTACATCTCACACAAGTCTTCATTTACGGAGACCTTCTTATTGTTTCATTGGTTCTCTAAAATTGTCAAAGAAAGAGGTGATTAGGAGTCCTATTACTTCGTTCTAATTTGATTGGCTTCAAAACGTGCAATCCCATAACAATCGCCTTAAAAACGATGCGTACATCTCACACAAGTCTTGATTTTGGGAGACCTTCTTATTGTTTCATTGGTTCTCTCAAATTTTCAAAGAAAGATGTGATTATGTGTCCTATGACTTCGTTCTAGTTTGATTAGTATCAAAAGGAGCAATCCTATCACTAATGTCATCAAAACGATCTATACATCTCACACAAGTCATCATTTTGGGAGACCTTCTTATTGTTTCATTAGTTCTCTCAAATTATAAAAATATAGGTAATTATGAGTCCTATTACTTCGTTCTAGTTGAAATTAGCATCAAAAGAAGCAATTCCATCACTATCGCGTCCAAAACAATGCGTAGATCTGACACAAATCATCATTTAGTGAGACCTTCATATTGTTTTATTGGTTGTTTCAAATTTATAAAGAAAGAGGTGATTAAGAGTTGTATTACTTTGTTCTACTTTAATTAGCATAAAAAGGAGAAACCCATGACTATCGCGTTCAAAACCATGCATACATCTCACACAAGTCTTCATTTAGGGAGACCTTCTTATTTTTTTCATTGGTTCTCTAAAATTGTCAAAGAAATAGGTGATTAGGAGTCTTATTACATCGTTCTAATTTGATTAGCTTCAAAAGGAGCAATCCCATAACTATTGCGTTAAAAACGATGCGTACATCTCACACAAGTCTTGATTTAGGGAGACCTTCATTATTGTTTCAATCGTTCTCTCAAATTTTCAAAGAAAGAGATGATTATTAGTCCTATGACTTCGTTCTAGTTTGATTAGCATCAAAAGGAGGAATCCTATTACTAGTGCCTTCAAAACGATGTGTACATCTCACACAAGTCATCATTTTAAGAAGACCTTCTTATTATTTCATTAGTTCTCTCAAACTGTCAAATATAGGTGATGAGTCCAATTACTTCGTTCTAGTTGAAATTATCATCAAAATAAGCAATCCCATCACTATCGCGTCCAAAACGATTCGTAGATCTCACATAAGTCTTCATTTAGTGAGAACTTCATATTGTTTCATTGGTTGTTTCAACTTTATAAAAAAAGAGGTGATTAAGAGTTGTATTACTTTGTTCTATTTTGATTAGCATCAAAAGGAGAAACCCATGACTATCGCGTTTAAAACCATGCGTACATCTCACACAAGTCTTCATTTAGGGAGACCTTCTTATTTTTTTCATTGGTTCTCTAAAATTGTCAAAAAAATAGGTGATCAGGAGTCCTATAACTTCGTTGTAGTTTGATTAGCTTCAAAAGGAGCAATCCTATCACGTTCAGAACGATGCGTACATCTCACACAAGTCTTCATTTAACACCTTCTTATTCTTTCATTGGTTCTCTAAAATTGTCAAAGAAAGAGGTGATTAGAAGTCGTATTACATCGTTCTAATTTGATTAGCATCAAAATGAGCAATCCCATCACTATCACATTTAAAACGATGTTTGCATCTCTCACAAGTCTTGATTTAGGAAGACCTTCTTATTGTTTAATTGGTTTTCTCAAATTGTCAAAGATAGAGGTGATTATGAGTCCTATGACTTCGTTTTAGTTTGATTTGCATCAAAAGAAGCACTCCTATCACTAGTGCCTTCAAAATTATCCATACATCTCACACAAGTCTTCATTTAGGGAAACCTTATTACTGTTTCATTAGTTCTCTCAAATTGTAAAAATATAGGTGATTATGAGTCCTATTGCTTCGTTCTAGTTGAAATTAGCATCAAAAGGAGCAATCCCATTACTATCGCGTCCAAAACGATGCGTAGATCACACAAAAATCTTCATTTAGTGAGACCTTCATATTGCTTCATTGATTGTTTCAAATTTACAAAGAAAGAGGTGGTTAAGATTTTTGTATTCTTTCGTTCTACTTTGATTAGCGTCAAAAGGAGAAACCCATGACTATCGCGTTCAAAACCATGTGTACATCTCACAGAGTCTTCATTTAGGGAGACCTTCTTATTATTTTATTGGTTCTCTAAAATTGTCAAAGAAAGAGGTGGTTAGGAGTCCTATTACGTCGTTCTAATTTGATTAGCTTCAAATAGAGCAATCTCATAACAATCTCATTAAAACGATGCGTATATCTCACACAAGTCTTGATTTAGGGAGACCTTCTTATTGTTTCATTCGTTCTCGCAAATTATCAAAGAAAGAGGAGATTATGAGTCCTATGACTTCGTTTTAGTTTGATTAGTATGAAAACGAACAATCCTATCACTAATGCCTTCAAAACGATCTGTACATCTCACACAAGTCATCATTTTGGGAGACCTTCTTATTGTTTCATTAGTTCTCTCAAATTGTCAAAATATAGGTTATTATGAGTCATATGACATCGTTCTAGTTGAAATTAGCATCAAAAGGAGCAATCCCATTGCTATCGCGTCCAAAACGATGTGTAGATCACACACAAATCTTCATTTAGGGAGACCTTCATATTGTTTCATTGATTGTTTCAAATTTACAAAGAAAGAGGTGATTAAGATTTTTGTATTCCTTCGTTCTACTATGATTAGCGTCAAAAGGAGAAACCCATGACTATCGCGTTCAAAACCATGCGTACATCTCACACAAGTCTTCATTTAGGGAGACCTTCTTATTGTTTTATTGGTTCTCTAAAATTGTCAAAGAAAGAGGTGGTTAGGAGTCCTATTACGTCGTTCTAATTTGATTAGCTTCAAATAGAGCAATCCCATAACTATCGCATTAAAAACGATGCGTACATCTCACACAAGTCTTGATTTAGGGAGACCTTCCTATAGTTTTGTTGGTTCTCTCAAATTATCAAAGAAAGAGGTGATTATGAGTCCTATGACTTCGTTTTAGTTTGATTAGCATCAAAATGAGCCATCCTATCACTAGTGCCTTCAAAACGATCTGTACATCTCACACAAGTCTTCATTTAGGGAGACCTTCTTATTGTTTCATTGGTTCTCGCAAATTATCAAAGAAAGAGGTGATTATGAGTCCTATGACTTCGTTCTAGTTTGATTAGTATGAAAAGGAACAATCCTATCACTAATGCCTTCAAAACGATCTGTACATCTCACACAAGTCATCATTTTGGGAGACCTTCTGATTGTTTCATTAGTTCTCTCAAATTATCAAATTATAGGTGATTATGAGTCCTATTACTTCGTTCTAGTTGAAATTAGCATCAAAAGAAACAATTCCATCACTATCGCGTCCAAAACAATGCGTAGATCTGACACAAATCTTCATTTAGGGTAAACTTCGTATTGTTTCATTGGTTGTTTCAAATTTATAAAGAAAGAGGTGATTAAGAGTTGTATTACTTTGTTCTACTTTAATTAGCGTCAAAAGGAGAAACTCATGACTATCGCGTTCAAAACCATGCATACATCTCACACAAGTATTCATTTAGGGAGACCTTCTTATTTTTTTCATTGGTTATCTAAAATTGTCAAAGAAATAGGTGATTAGGAGTCTTATTACTTCGTTCTAATTTGATTAGCTTCAAAAGAAGCAATCCCATAAATATTGCGTTAAAAACGATGCGTACATCTCACACAAGTCTTGATTTAGGGAGACCTTCTTATTGTTTCAATCATTCTCTCAAATTTTCAAAGAAAGAGGTGATTAAGAGTCCTATGACTTCGTTCTAGTTTGATTAGCATCAAAAGGAGCCTTCATTTAGGGAGACCTTCTTATTTTTTTAATTGGTTCTCTAAAATTGTCAAAGAAAGAGGTGATCAGGAGTCCTATAACTTTGTTCTAGTTTGATTAGCGTCAAAAGGAGCAATTCCATTACTATCACGTTCAAAACCATGCGTACATCTCACACAAGTCTTCATTTACGGAGACCTTCTTATTGTTTCATTGGTTCTCTAAAATTGTCAAAGAAAGAGGTGATTAGGAGTCCTATTACTTCGTTCTAATTTGATTGGCTTCAAAACGTGCAATCCCATAACAATCGCCTTAAAAACGATGCGTACATCTCACACAAGTCTTGATTTTGGGAGACCTTCTTATTGTTTCATTGGTTCTCTCAAATTTTCAAAGAAAGATGTGATTATGTGTCCTATGACTTCGTTCTAGTTTGATTAGTATCAAAAGGAGCAATCCTATCACTAATGTCATCAAAACGATCTATACATCTCACACAAGTCATCATTTTGGGAGACCTTCTTATTGTTTCATTAGTTCTCTCAAATTATAAAAATATAGGTAATTATGAGTCCTATTACTTCGTTCTAGTTGAAATTAGCATCAAAAGAAGCAATTCCATCACTATCGCGTCCAAAACAATGCGTAGATCTGACACAAATCATCATTTAGTGAGACCTTCATATTGTTTTATTGGTTGTTTCAAATTTATAAAGAAAGAGGTGATTAAGAGTTGTATTACTTTGTTCTACTTTAATTAGCATAAAAAGGAGAAACCCATGACTATCGCGTTCAAAACCATGCATACATCTCACACAAGTCTTCATTTAGGGAGACCTTCTTATTTTTTTCATTGGTTCTCTAAAATTGTCAAAGAAATAGGTGATTAGGAGTCTTATTACATCGTTCTAATTTGATTAGCTTCAAAAGGAGCAATCCCATAACTATTGCGTTAAAAACGATGCGTACATCTCACACAAGTCTTGATTTAGGGAGACCTTCATTATTGTTTCAATCGTTCTCTCAAATTTTCAAAGAAAGAGATGATTATTAGTCCTATGACTTCGTTCTAGTTTGATTAGCATCAAAAGGAGGAATCCTATTACTAGTGCCTTCAAAACGATGTGTACATCTCACACAAGTCATCATTTTAAGAAGACCTTCTTATTATTTCATTAGTTCTCTCAAACTGTCAAAATATAGGTGATGAGTCCAATTACTTCGTTCTAGTTGAAATTATCATCAAAATAAGCAATCCCATCACTATCGCGTCCAAAACGATTCGTAGATCTCACATAAGTCTTCATTTAGTGAGAACTTCATATTGTTTCATTGGTTGTTTCAACTTTATAAAAAAAGAGGTGATTAAGAGTTGTATTACTTTGTTCTATTTTGATTAGCATCAAAAGGAGAAACCCATGACTATCGCGTTCAAAACCATGCGTACATCTCACACAAGTCTTCATTTAGGGAGACCTTCTTATTTTTTTCATTGGTTCTCTAAAATTGTCAAAAAAATAGGTGATCAGGAGTCCTATAACTTCGTTGTAGTTTGATTAGCTTCAAAAGGAGCAATCCTATCACGTTCAGAACGATGCGTACATCTCACACAAGTCTTCATTTAACACCTTCTTATTCTTTCATTGGTTCTCTAAAATTGTCAAAGAAAGAGGTGATTAGAAGTCGTATTACATCGTTCTAATTTGATTAGCATCAAAATGAGCAATCCCATCACTATCACATTTAAAACGATGTTTGCATCTCTCACAAGTCTTGATTTAGGAAGACCTTCTTATTGTTTAATTGGTTTTCTCAAATTGTCAAAGATAGAGGTGATTATGAGTCCTATGACTTCGTTTTAGTTTGATTTGCATCAAAAGAAGCACTCCTATCACTAGTGCCTTCAAAATTATCCATACATCTCACACAAGTCTTCATTTAGGGAAACCTTATTACTGTTTCATTAGTTCTCTCAAATTGTAAAAATATAGGTGATTATGAGTCCTATTGCTTCGTTCTAGTTGAAATTAGCATCAAAAGGAGCAATCTCATTACTATCGCGTCCAAAACGATGCGTAGATCACACAAAAATCTTCATTTAGTGAGACCTTCATATTGCTTCATTGATTGTTTCAAATTTACAAAGAAAGAGGTGGTTAAGATTTTTGTATTCTTTCGTTCTACTTTGATTAGCGTCAAAAGGAGAAACCCATGACTATCGCGTTCAAAACCATGTGTACATCTCACAGAGTCTTCATTTAGGGAGACCTTCTTATTATTTTATTGGTTCTCTAAAATTGTCAAAGAAAGAGGTGGTTAGGAGTCCTATTACGTCGTTCTAATTTGATTAGCTTCAAATAGAGCAATCTCATAACAATCTCATTAAAAACGATGCGTATATCTCACACAAGTCTTGATTTAGGGAGACCTTCTTATTGTTTCATTCGTTCTCGCAAATTATCAAAGAAAGAGGAGATTATGAGTCCTATGACTTCGTTTTAGTTTGATTAGTATGAAAACGAACAATCCTATCACTAATGCCTTCAAAACGATCTGTACATCTCACACAAGTCATCATTTTGGGAGACCTTCTTATTGTTTCATTAGTTCTCTCAAATTGTCAAAATATAGGTTATTATGAGTCATATGACATCGTTCTAGTTGAAATTAGCATCAAAAGGAGCAATCCCATTGCTATCGCGTCCAAAACGATGTGTAGATCACACACAAATCTTCATTTAGGGAGACCTTCATATTGTTTCATTGATTGTTTCAAATTTACAAAGAAAGAGGTGATTAAGATTTTTGTATTCCTTCGTTCTACTTTGATTAGCGTCAAAAGGAGAAACCCATGACTATCGCGTTCAAAACCATGCGTACATCTCACACAAGTCTTCATTTAGGGAGACCTTCTTATTGTTTTATTGGTTCTCTAAAATTGTCAAAGAAAGAGGTGGTTAGGAGTCCTATTACGTCGTTCTAATTTGATTAGCTTCAAATAGAGCAATCTCATAACTATCGCATTAAAAACGATGCGTACATCTCACACAAGTCTTGATTTAGGGAGACCTTCCTATAGTTTTGTTGGTTCTCTCAAATTATCAAAGAAAGAGGTGATTATGAGTCCTATGACTTCGTTTTAGTTTGATTAGCATCAAAATGAGCCATCCTATCACTAGTGCCTTCAAAACGATCTGTACATCTCACACAAGTCTTCATTTAGGGAGACCTTCTTATTGTTTCATTGGTTCTCGCAAATTATCAAAGAAAGAGGTGATTATGAGTCCTATGACTTCGTTCTAGTTTGATTAGTATGAAAAGGAACAATCCTATCACTAATGCCTTCGAAACGATCTGTACATCTCACACAAGTCATCATTTTGGGAGACCTTCTGATTGTTTCATTAGTTCTCTCAAATTATCAAATTATAGGTGATTATGAGTCCTATTACTTCGTTCTAGTTGAAATTAGCATCAAAAGAAACAATTCCATCACTTTCGCGTCCAAAACAATGCGTAGATCTGACACAAATCTTCATTTAGTGTAAACTTCATATTGTTTCATTGGTTGTTTCAAATTTATAAAGAAAGAGGTGATTAAGAGTTGTATTACTTTGTTCTACTTTAATTAGCGTCAAAAGGAGAAACTCATGACTATCGCGTTCAAAACCATGCATACATCTCACATAAGTATTCATTTAGGGAGACCTTCTTATTTTTTTCATTGGTTATCTAAAATTGTCAAAGAAATAGGTGATTAGGAGTCTTATTACTTCGTTCTAATTTGATTAGCTTCAAAAGAAGCAATCCCATAAATATTGCGTTAAAAACGATGCGTACATCTCACACAAGTCTTGATTTAGGGAGACCTTCTTATTGTTTCAATCATTCTCTCAAATTTTCAAAGAAAGAGGTGATTAAGAGTCCTATGACTTCGTTCTAGTTTGATTAGCATCAAAAGGAGCCTTCATTTAGGGAGACCTTCTTATTTTTTTAATTGGTTCTCTAAAATTGTCAAAGAAAGAGGTGATCAGGAGTCCTATAACTTTGTTCTAGTTTGATTAGCGTCAAAAGGAGCAATCCCATTACTATCACGTTCAAAACCATGCGTACATCTCACACAAGTCTTCATTTAAGGAGACCTTCTTATTTTTTCATTGGTTCCCTAAAATTGTCAAAGAAAGAGGTGATCAGGAGTCCTATAACTTTGTTCTAGTTTGATTAGCATCAAAAGGAGCAATCCCAGTACTATCACGTTCAAAACGATGCGTACATCTCACACAAGTCTTCATTTAAGGAGACCTTCTTATTGTTTCATTGGTTTTGTAAAATGGTCAAAGAAAGAGGTAATTAGGAGTCGTAATACTTCGTTCTAGTTTGATTAGCATCAAAATGAGCAATCCCATCACTATCACATTAAAAACGATGCGTGCATCTCTCACAAGTCTTGATTTAAGAAGACCTTCTTATTCTTTAATTGGTTTTCTCAAATTGTCAAAGAAAGAGGTGATTATGAGTCCTATAACTTCGTTTTAGTTTGATTTGCATCAAAAGAAGCAATCCTATCACTAGCGCATTCAAAATTATTCGTACATCTCACACAAGTCTTCATTTAGGGAAACCTTCTTACTGTTTCATTAGTTCTCTCAAATTGTAAAAATATAGTTGATTATTAGTCCTATTACTTCGATCTAGTTGAAATTAGAATCAAAAGGAGCAATCGCATCACTATCGCGTCCAAAACGATGTGTAGATCTAACACAAGTCTTTATTTAAGGAGACCTTCATATTGTTTCATTGGTTCTCTAAAATTGTCAAAGAAAGAGGTGATTAAGAGTTGTATTACTTTGTTCTACTTTGATTAGCGTCAAAAGGAGAAACAAATGACTATCGCGTTCAAAACCATCGTACATCTCACACAAGTCTTCATTTAGGGAGACCTTCTTATTGTTTTATTGGTTCTCTAAAATTGTTAAAGAAAGAGGTGATTCGGAGTCCTATTACATCGTTCTAATTTGATTAGCTTCAAAAAGAGCAATCCCATAACTATAGCGTTAAAGACAATGCGTATATCTCACACAAGTCTTGATTTGGGGAGACCTTCTTATTGTTTCATTGGTTCTCTCAAATTATTAAAGAAAGAGGTGATTATAAGTCCTATGACTTCGTTCTAGTTTGATTAGCATCAAAAGGAGCAATCCTATCACTAGTGCTTTCAAAACGATCTATACATCTCACACAAGTCATCATTTACGGAGACCTTCTTATAGTTTCATTAGCTCTCTCAAATTGTCAAAATATAGGTGATTATGAGTTCTATTACTTCGTTCTAGTTGAAATTAGCATCAAAAAAAGCAATCTCATCACTATCCGTCCAAAACGATGCGTAGATCTCACACAAGTCTTCATTTAGTGAGAACTTCATATTGTTTCATTGGTTGTTTCAAATTTATAAAGAAAGAGGTGAATAAGAGTTGTATTACTTTGTTCTACTTAGATTAACGTCAAAAAGAGAAACCCATGGCAATCACGTTCAGAACCATGCGTACATCTCACACAAGTCTTCATTTAGGGAGACCTTCTTATTTTTTTCATTGGTTCTCTAAAATTGTCAAAGAAATAGGTGATTAGGAGTGCTATAACTTCGTTCTAGTTTGATTAGCATCTAAAGGAGCAATCCAATTACTACCACGTTCAAAACGATGCGTACATCTCACACAAGTTTTTATTTAAGGAGATCTTCTTATTGTTTCATTGGTTCTCCAAAATTGTCAAACAAAGAGGTGATTAGAAGTTGTATTAATTCGTTCTAATTTGATTAGCATCAAAATGAGCATTCCCATGACTATCGCTTAAAAAACGATGCGTACATCTCTCACAAGTCTTGTTTTAGGGAGACCTTCTTATTGTTTAATTGGTTTTCTCAAATTGTCAAAGAAAGAGGTGATTATGAGTCCTATGACTTCATTTTAGTTTGATTTGCATCAAAAGAAGCAATCCTATCACTAGCGCCTTCAAAATTATCTGTACATCTCGCACAAGTCTTCATTTAGGAAAACCTTCTTACTATTTCATTAGTTCTCTCAAATTTTAAAAATATAGGTAATTATGAGTCCTATTACTTCATTCTTATTGAAATTAGCATCAAAATTAGCAATCCCATCACTATCGCGTCCAAAACGATGCGTAGATCTCACAATAGTCTTCATTTAGAGAGACCTTCCTATTGTTTCATTGGTTGTTTTCAATTTTCAAAGAAAGAGGTGATTGTATTATTTCGTTCAAGTTTGATTAGCGTTAAAGGGAGAAACCCATGATTATTGCGTTCAAAACCATGCGTACATCTCACACAAGTCTTCATTTAGGGAGACCTTCTTATTGTTTCATTGGTTCTCTAAAATTGTCAAAGAAAGAGGTGATTAGAAGTCCTATTACTTCGTTCTAATTTGATTAGCTTCAAAAAGAGCAATCCCATAACTATAGCGTTAAAAACGATGCGTACATCTCACACAAGTCTTGATTTAGAGAGACCATATTGTTTCATGGGTTCTCTCAAATTATCAAAGAAAGAGGTGATTATAAGTCCTATTACTTCGTTCTAATTTGATTTTCATCAAAAGGATCACTCCTATAACAATCGTGTTAAAAACGATGCGTACATCTCACACAGGTCTTGATTTTGGGAGACCTTCTTATTGTTTCATTGATTCTCTCAAATTTTCAAAGAAAGAGGTGATTATGAGTCCTATGACTTCGCTCTAGTTTGATTAGCATCAAAAGGAGCAATCCTATCACAAGTGCCTTCAAAACGATCTGAACATCTCACACAAGTCTTTAATTAGGGGAAACTTATTGTTTCATTTGTTCTCTCAAATTATCAAAATATAGGTGATTCCGAGTCCTATTACTTCGTTCTAGTTTAAATTAGCATCAAAAGGAGCAATCCATCACTATCGCGTCCAAAACGATGTGTAGATCTCACACAAGTCTTCATTTAGGGAGAACTTTATTTTGTTTCATTAGTTGTTTCAAATTTACAAAGAAAGAGGTGATTAAGAGTTGTATTACTTCGTTCTAGTTTGATTAGCGTCAAAAGATGAAACCCATGACTATCGCGTTCAAAACCATGCGTACATCTCACACAAGTCTTCATTTAGGGAGACCTTCTTATTTTTTTCATTGGTTCTCTAAAATTTTCAAAGAAAGAGGTGATCAGGAGTCCTATAACTTTGTTCTAGTTTGATTAGCATCAAAAGGAGCAATTCCATTACTATCATGTTCAAAACGATGCGTACATCTCACACAAGTCTTCATTTAAGGAGACCTTCTTATTGTTTCATTGGTTTTGTAAAATTGTCAAAGAAAGAGTTGATTAGGAGGCCTATTACTTCGTTGTAATCTGATTAGCAACAAAATGAGCAATCTCATGACTATCGTGTTAAAAACGATGTGTGCATCTCTCACAGGAGACCTTCTTATTGTTTAATTGGTTTTCTCAAATTGTCAAAGAACGAGGGGATTATGAGTCCTATGACTTCGTTTTAGTTTAATTTGCATCAAAAGAAGAAATCCTATCACTAGCGCCTTCAAAATTATCCGTCATCTCACACAAGTCTTCATTTAGGAAAACCTTCTTACGGTTTCATTAGTTCTCTCAAATTATAAAAATAGAGGTGATTATGAGTCCTATTACTTCGTTCTAGTTGACATTAGCATAAAAAGGAGCAATCCCATCACTATCGTTTAGGGAGAACTTCAAATTGTGTTTGATCTTGATCAAAATCGTGGAAGAAATTGTTTTTCTTGGATGCCATGGATTCGAGTTCTGAAATTTCTGCTTCAATTCTTCTCTCTTGTCCATGTAATTCTTGAATATAGTTGATGGCGTCTTTAATTGTGGATGCCTTATCCATCTAACGAACAAATCACTTGTTTAATTTAATATATATAGAAAGAGCAAAACCAAATTTAATACTGCACATTTGCATTATTATTACATATTTAATTAATTAGTATTGTATAGAAGATTATCATTAGCCATTAGCCATTCGCTGAGTGGTGTATATATTAAACCCTACCTTAGTAATGTTGGGGACCACAGCTCCAAGAGCATAGAGTCTGTCAAGGAGCTTCTTTCTTCTGTTTCTCTCGGAAACAATGTTCTTAGATGATGCCGTCGCCGCCGATGACTGTCCTTCTGGCGAACTGGAATCGTAGTAGCCCGATAATGTCTCATCTAATACCAAGCTGCTAAAATCAATTGATTACAAGTATATAATTATACGTAGTGAATCCGCAGAAAAAAAAATATTATATATGTAAAATTAAGGCTGGAAGAAAGATTTTTGATTGTTAATACCAACTAAATACCATACCTGTCAAGTTCTTCAGCTTGATAGAATCTATTGGTTTCCCAATAGAGTTGGTACTCAATGTCATCGCCAAGGGCTAGTCTTTCCATTTTTGTTTGTTATTCTTTACAGAAATAGAAAGAAGAGAGACAAAGTGGGGAAATTATGTTATGGTTCAACTGTTGGTTGAGGTGGGAGGGCTATTATAATCTATCTCTATATACACACACATTTTACTTTTAGTTAATTAATTTGTCATTTGGAGGGGGGGGGGGAGTGAACTGTGAAGAGAGGGAGGGCTAAGGGATTCATCTAATTTATAGACGAGACTTGAGAGAGAGAGAGAGAGAGGGGCTATGCTCTGCTCTGCTCTCTGTCTGTTTGTTTAGAGTGTAATTGAAGCACGTGGGGACAGCGATTTTGATGCCTTCCCTTGTTTCCTTTTTCTCATATTCAAACATCGTGACCGTAAATGCGTAGATCTCACAAAAATCTTCATTTAGGGAGAACTTCAAATTGTTTCATTGGTTGTTTCAAATTTACAAACAAAGAGGTGATTAAGAGTTGTATTACATTGTTCTACTTTGATTATCTTCAAAAGGAGAAAACCATTACTATCGCGTCCAAAACCATGCGTACATATCACACAAGTCTTCATTTAGGAAGAACTTCTAATTTTTTTCATTAGTTCTCTAAAATTGTCAAAGAAAGAGGTGATTAGGAGTTCGATAACTTCATTCTAGTTTGATTAGCATCAAAAGGAGCAATCACATTACTATCACGTTCAAAACGATGCATGCATCTCACACAAGTCTTTATTTAAGGAGACCTTCTTATTGTTTCATTGGTTCAATAAATTTGTCAAAGAAAGAGGTGATTAGGAGTCGTATTACTTCGTTCTAATTTGATTAGCATCAAAATGAGCAATCCCATGACTATTGCGTTAAAAACGATGCGTACATATCTCACAAGTCTTGATTTACGGAGACCTTCTTATTGTTTAATTGGTTTTCTCAAATTCTCAAAAAAAGAGGTGATTATGAGTCCTATGACTTCATTTTAGTGTTATTTGCATCAAAAAGAGCAATCTCATTACTATCACGTTCAAAACGATGCGTACATCTCACACAAGTCTTCATTTAAGGAGACTTTCTTATTGTTTCATTGGTTCTCTAAAAATGTCAAAGAAAATGGTGATTACGAGTCCTATTACTTCGTTATAATTTGATTAGCATCAAAAGAAGCAATCCGATGACTAAGGCGTTAAAAACCATGCGTACATCTCACACAAGTCTTTATTTAGGAAAACCTTCTTACTGTTTCATTAGTTCTCTCAAATTTTAAAAATATAGGTGATTATGAGTCCTATTACTTCATTCTTATTGAAATTAGCATCAAAATTAGCAATCCCATCACTATCGCGTCCAAAACGATGCGTAGATCTCACAATAGTCTTCATTTAGGGAGACCTTCATATTGTTTCATTGGTTGTTTTCAATTTTCAAAGAAAGAGGACATTGTATTATTTCGTTCAAGTTTGATTAGCGTCAAAGGGAGAAACCCATGACTATTGCGTTCAAAACCATGCGTACATCTCACACAAGTCTTTATTTAGGGAGACCTTCTTATTGTTTCATTGGTTCTCTAAAATTGTCAAAGAAAGAGGTGATTAGAAGTCCTATTACTTCGTTCTAATTTGATTAGCTTCAAAAGGATCAATCCCATAACAATCGCGTTAAAAACGATGCGTACATCTCACACAAGTCTTAATTTAGGGAGACCTTATTGTTTCATTGGTTCTCTCAAATTTTCAAAGAAAGAGGTGATTATGAGTCCTATAACTTCATTCTAGTTTGATTAGCATCAAAATGAGCAATCCTATAACTAGTGCCTTTAAAACGATCTGTACATCTCACATAAGTCTTCATTTAGGGAGACCTTCTTATTATTTCTTTAGTTCTCTCAAATTATCAAAATATAGGTGATTATGAGTCCAATTACTTTGTTCTAGTTGAAATTAGCATCAAAAGGAGCACTTCCATTATCGCGTCCAAAACGATGCGTAGATCTCACACAAGTCTTCAACTAGGAAGAACTTCATATTGTTTCATTAGTTGTTTCAAATTTACAAAGAAAGAGGTGATTAAGTGTTGTATTACTTCGTTCTAGTTTGATTAGCGTCAAAAGGAGAAACCCATGACTATCGCGTTCAAAACCATGCGTACATCTCACACAAGTCTTCATTTAGGGAGACCTTCTTATTTTTTTCATTGGTTCTCTAAAATTGTCAAAGAAAGAGGTGATCAGGAGTCCTATAACTTTGTTCTAGTTTGATTAGCATCAAAAGGAGCAATCCCAGTACTATAGCGTTCAAAACGATGCGTACATCTCACACAAGTCTTCATTTAAGGAGACTTTCTTATTGTTTCATTGCTTTTGTAAAATTGTCGAAAGAGTTGATTAGGAGGCCTATTACTTCATTGTAATTTGATTAGCAACAAAATGAGCAATCTCATGACTATCGTGTTAAAAACGATGTGTGCATCTCTCACAGGAGACCTTCTTATTGTTTAATTGGTTTTCTCAAATTGTCAAAGAAAGAGGGGATTATGAGTCTTATGACTTCGTTTTAGTTTAATTTGCATCAAAAGAAGAAATCCTATCACTAGCGCCTTCAAAATTATCCGTACATCTCACACAAGTCTTCATTTAGGAAAACCTTCTTACGGTTTCATTAGTTCTCTCAAATTATAAAAATAGAGGTGATTATGAGTCCTATTACTTCGTTCTAGTTGACATTAGCATAAAAAGGAGCAATCCCATCACTATCGTTTAGGGAGAACTTCAAATTGTGTTTGATCTTGATCAAAATCGTGGAAGAAATTGTTTTTCTTGGATGCCATGGATTCGAGTTCTGAAATTTCTGCTTCAATTCTTCTCTCTTGTCCATGTAATTCTTTAATATAGTTGATGGCGTCTTTAATTATGGGTGCCTTATCCATCTAACGAACAAATCACTTGTTTAATTTAATATATATAGAAAGAGCAAAACCAAATTTAATACTGCATATTTGCATTATTATTACATACTTAATTAATTAGTATTGTACAAAAGATTATCATTAGCCATTAGCCATTCGCTGAGTGGTGTATATTTTAAACCTTACATTAGTAATGTTGGGGACCACAGCTCCAAGAGCATAGAGTCTGTCAAGGAGCTTTTTTCATCTGTTTCTCTCGGAAACAATGTTCTTAGATGATGCCGTCACCGCCGATGACTGTGCGCCTTCCGGCGAACTGGAATCGTAGTAGCCCGATAATGTCTCATCTAATACCAAGCTGCTCAAATCAATTGATTACAAGTATATAATTATACGTAGTTAATCCGCAGAAAAAAAAATTATATATGTAAAATTAAGGCTGGAAGAAAGATTTTTGATTGTTAATACCAACTAAATACCATACCTGTCAGGTTCTTCAGCTTGATAGAATCTATTGGTTTCCCAATAGATTTGGTACTCAATGTCATGGCCAAGGGCTAGTCTTTCCATTTTTGTTTGTTATTCTTTACAGAAATAGAAAGAAGAGAGACAAAGTGGGGAAATTATGTTATGGTTCAATTGTTGGTTGAGGTGGGAGGGCTATTATAATCTATCTCTATATACACACACCTTTTACTTTTAGTTAATTAATTTGTCATTTGGAGGGGGGGAGTGAACTGTGAAGAGAGGGAGGGCCAAGGGATTCATCTAATTTATAGACGAGACTTGAGAGAGAGAGAGAGGGGCTCTGCTCAGCTCTGCTCTGCTCTCTGTCTGTTTGTTTAGAGTGTAATTGAAGCACGTGGGGACAGCGATTTTGATGCCTTCCCTTGTTTCCTTGTTCTCAGATTCAAACATCGTGACCGTAAATGCGTAGATCTCACAAAAATCTTCATTTAGGGAGAACTTCAAATTGTTTCATTGGTTGTTTCAAATTTACAAACAAAGAGGTGATTAAGAGTTGTATTACTTTGTTCTACTTTGATTATCTTCAAAAGGAGAAAACCATTACTATCGCGTCCAAAACCATGCGTACATATCACACAAGTCTTCATTTAGGAAGACCTTCTATTTTTTTTCATTGGTTCTCTAAAATGGTCAAAGAAAGAGGTGATTAGGAGTCCGATAACTTCATTCTAGTTTGATTAGCATCAAAAGGAGCAATCACATTACTATCACGTTCAAAACAAAGCATACATCTCACACAAGTCTTTATTTAAGGAGACCTTCTTATTGTTTCATTGGTTCAATAAAATTGTCAAAGAAAGAGGTGATTAGGAGTCGTATTACTTCGTTCTAATTTGATTAGAATCAAAATGAGCAATCCCATGACTATTGAGTTAAAAACGATGCGTGCATATCTCACAAGTCTTGATTTAGGGAGACCTTCTTATTGTTTAATTGGTTTTCTTAAATTCTCAAAGAAAGAGGTGATTATGAGTCCTATGACTTCGTTTTAGTGTTATTTGCATCAAAAAGAGCAATGTCATTACTATCACGCTCAAAACGATGCGTACATCTCACACAAGTCTTCATTTAAGGAGACTTTATTATTGTTTCATTGGTTCTCTAAAATTGTCAAAGAAAGAGGTGATTACGAGTCCTATTACTTCGTTCTAATTTGATTAGCATCAAACGAAGCAATCCCATGACTAAGGCGTTAAAAACCATGCGTACATCTCACACAAGTCTTGATTTAGGGAGACCTTCTTATTGTTTAATCTGTTTTCCCAAATTGTCAAAGAAATAAGTGATTATAAGGCCTATGAATTCGTTTTAGTTTGATTTGCATCAAAAAAAGCAATCATATCACTAGGGCCTTCAAATCATCCGTACATCTCACACAAGTTTCCATTTAGGGAAACCTTCTTACTGTTCCATTAGTTCTCTCAACTTGTAAAAATATAGGTGCTTATGAGTCCTATTACTTCCTTCTAGTTGAAATTAGCATCAAAAGGAGCAATCCCATCACTATCGCGTCCAAAACGATGCGTAGATCTCACACAAGTCTTCATTTAGATAGACCTTCATATTGTTTCATTGAATGTTTCAAATTTACAAAGAAAAAGGTGATTAAGAGTTGTATTACTTAGTTCTAGTTTGATTAGCGTCAAAAGGAGAAACCCATGACTATCGCGTCCAAAACCAAGCGTACATCTCACACACAAGTCTTCATTTAGGGAGACCTTTTTATTGTTTCATTGGTTCTCTAAAATTATCAAAGAAAGAGGTGATTAGGAGTCCTATTACTTCGTTCTAATTTGATTCACTTCAAAAGGAGCAATCCCATAACTATCGCGTTAAAAACGATGCGTACATCTCGCAGAAGTCTTGATTTAGGGAGACCTTCTTATTGTTTCATTGGTTCTCTCAAATTATCAAAGAAAGAGGTGATTATGAGTCTTATGACTTCGTTCTAATTTGATTAGCATCAAAAGGAGCAATCCTATCACTAGTGCCTTCAAAACTATCTGTACATCTAACACAAGTCTTCATTTAGGGAGAACTTCTTATTGTTTCATTAGTTCTCTCAAATTGTCAAAATATAGGTGATTATGAGTCCTACTACTTCGTTCTAGGTGAAATAAGCATCAACAGAATCAATCCTATCACTATCGCGTCCAAAACGATGCGTAGATCTCACAAAAATCTTCATTTAGGCAGAACTTCAAATTGTTTCATTAGTTGTTTCAAATTTACAAACAAAGAGGTGATTAAGAGTTGTATTACTTTGTTCTACTTTGATTATCTTCAAAACGAGAAAACCATTACTATCGCGTCCAAAACCATGCGTTCATATCACACAAGTCTTCATTTAGGAAGACCTTCTAATTTTTTTCATTGGTTCTCTAAAATTGTCAAAAACAAGAGGTCATTAGGAGTCCGATAACTTCATTCTAGTTTGATTAGCATAAAAAGGAGCAATCGTATTACTATCACATTCAAAACGATGCATACATCTCACACAAGTATTTATTTAAGGAGACCTTCTTATTGTTTCATTGATTCAATAAAATTGTCAAAGAAAGAGGTGATTAGGAGTCGTATTACTTCGTTCTAATTTGATTAGCATCAAAATGAGCAATCCCATGACTATTGCGTTAAAAACGATGCGTGCATATCTCACAAGTCTTGATATAGGGAGACCTTCTTATTGTTTAATTGGTTTTCTCAAATTCTCAAAGAAAGAGGTGATTATGAGTCCTATGACTTCGTTTTAGTGTTATTTGCATCAAAAGGAGCAATCTCATTACTATCACGTTCAAAACGATTCGTACATCTCACACAAGTCTTTATTTAAGGAGACTTTCTTATTTTTTTTTATTTTTTTTATTTTTTTGCTAAATACGGAGACTTTCTTATTGTTTCATTAGTTCTCTAAAATTATCAAAGAAAGAGGTGATTACGAGTCCTATTACTTCGTTCTAATTTGATTAGCATCAAAAGAAGCAATCCCATGACTAAGGCATTAAAAATCATGTGTACATCTCACACAAGTCTTGATTTAGGGAGACCGTCTTATTGTTTAATTGGTTTTCTCAAATTGTCAAAGAAAGAAGTGATTATAATGCCTATGAATTCGTTTTACTTTGATTTGCATCAAAAGAAGCAATCATATCACGAGGGCCTTCAAAATTATCCGTACATCTCACACAAGTTTCCATTTAGGGAAACCTTCTTACTATTCCATTAATTCTCTCAAATTGTAAAAATATAGGTGCTTATGAGTCCTATACTTTCTTCTAGTTGAAATTAGAATCAAAAGGAGCAATACCATCACTATCGCGTCCAAAACGATGCGTAGATCTCACACAAGTCTTCATTTAGAGAGACCTTCATAATGTTTCATTGAATGTTTCAAATTTACAAAGAAAAAGGTGATTAAGAGTTGTATGACTTAGTTCTAGTTTGATTAGCGTCAAAAGGAGAAACCCATGACTATCGCGTTCAAAACCATGCGTACATCTCACACAAGTCTTCATTTAGGGAGACCTTTTTATTGTTTCATTGGTTCTATAAAATTATCAAAGAAAGAGGTGATTAGGAGTCCTATTACTTCGTTCTAATTTGATTAACTTCAAAAGGAGCAATCTCATAACTATCGCGTTAAAAACAATACGTACATCTCACACAAGTCTTCATTTAGGGAGACCTTCTTATTGTTTCATTGGTCCTCTCAAATTATCAAAGAAAGTGGTGATTATGAGTCCTATGACTTCTTTCTAATTTGATTAGTATCAAAAGGAGCAATCCTATCACTAGTGCCTTCAAAACTATCTGTACATCTAACACAAGTCTTCATTTAGGGAGAACTACTTATTGTTTAATTAGTTCTCTCAAATTGTCAAAATATAGGTGATTATGAGTCCTACTACTTTGTTCTAGTTGAAATTAGCATCAATAGAAGCAATCCTATCACTATCGCGTCCAAAACGATGCGTAGATCTCACACAAATTTTCATTTAGGGAGAACTTCAAATTGTTTCATTGGTTGTTTCAAATTTAAAAACAAAGAGGTGATTAAGAGTTGTATTACTTTGTTCTACTTTGATTATTTTCAAAAGGAGAAAACCATTACTATCCGTCCAAAACCATGCGCGTACATATCACACACAAGTCTTCATTTAGGAAGACCTTCTAATTTTTTTCATTGGTTCTCTAAAATTGTCAAAGAAAGAGGTGATTAGGAGTCCGATAACTTCATTCTAGTTTGATTAGCATCAAAGGCAGCAATCACATTACTATCACGTTCAAAACGATGCATACATCTCACACAAGTCTTTATTTAAGGAGACCATCTTATTGTTTCATTGGTTCAATAAAATTATCAAAGAAAGAGGTGATTAGGAGTCGTATTACTTCGTTCTAATTTGATTAGCATCAAAATGAGCAATCGCATGACTATTGCGTTAAAAACGATGCGTGCATATCTCACAAGTCTTGATTTAGGGAGACCTTCTTATTGTTTAATTGGTTTTCTCAGATTCTCAAAGAAAGAGGTGATTATGAGTCCTATGACTTCGTTTTAGTGTTATTTGCATCAAAAGGAGCAATCTCATTACTATCACGTTTAAAACGATGCGTACATCTCACACAAGTCTTTATTTAAGGAGACTTTCTTATTGTTTCATTGGTTCTCTAAAATTATCAAAGAAAGAGGTGATTACGAGTCCTATTACTTCGTTCTAATTTGATTAGCAACAAAAGAAGCAATCCCATGACTAAGGCGTTAAAAACCATGCGTACATCTCACACAAGTCTTGATTTAGGGAGACCTTCTTATTGTTTAATTGGTTTTCTCAAATTGTCAAAGAAAGAAGTGATTATAACGCCTATGAATTCGTTTTACTTTGATTTGCATCAAAAGAAGCAATCATATCACTAGGGCCTTCAAAATTATCCGAACATCTCACACAAGTTTCCATTTAGGGAAACCTTCATACTGTTCCATTAGTTCTCTCAAATTATAAAAATATAGGTGCTTATGAGTCCTATTACTTCCTTCTAGTTGAAATTAGAATCAAAAGGAGCAATACCATCACTATCGCGTCCAAAACGATACGTAGATCTCACACAAGTCTTCATTTAGAGAGACCTTCATATTGTTTCATTGAATGTTTCAAATTTACAAAGAAAAAGGTGATTAAGAGTTGTATGACTTAGTTCTAGTTTGATTAGCGTCAAAAGGAGAAACCCATGACTATCGCGTTCAAAACCATGCGTACATCTCACACAAGTCTTCATTTAGGGAGACCTTTTTATTGTTTCATTGGTTCTCTAAAATTATCAAAGAAAGAGGTGATTAGGAGTCCTATTACTTCGTTCTAATTTGATTAACTTCAAAAGGAGCAATCCCATAACTATCGCGTTAAAAACGATGCGTACGTCTCACACAAGTCTTGAATTAGGGAGACCTTCTTATTGTTTCATTGGTTCTCTCACATTATCAAAGAAAGAGGTGATTATGAGTCCTATGACTTCGTTCTAATTTGATTAGCATCAAAAGGAGCAATCCTATCACTAGTGCCTTCAAAACTATCTGTACATCTAACACAAGTCTTCATTTAGGGAGAATTTCTTATTGCTTAATTAGTTCTCTCAAATTGTCAAAATATAGGTGATTATAAGTCCTACTACTTCGTTCTAGTTGAAATTAGCATCAACAGAAGCAATCCTATCACTATCGCGTCCAAAACGATGCGTAGATCTCACACAAATCTTCATTTAGGGAGAACTTCAAATTGTTTCATTGGTTGTTTCAAATTTACAAACAAAGAGGTGATTAAGAGTTGTATTACTTTGTTCTACTTTGATTATCTTCAAAAGGAGAAAACCATTACTATCGCGTCCAAAACCATGCGTACATATCACACAAGTCTTCATTTAAGAAGACCTTCTAATTTTTTTCATTGGTTCTCTAAAATTGTCAAAGAAAGAGGTGATTAGGAGTCCGATAACTTCATTCTAGTTTGATTAGCATCAAAAGGAGCAATCACATTACTATCACGTTCAAAACAATGCATACATCTCACACAAGTCTTTATTTAAGGAGACCTTCTTATTGTTTCATTGGTTCAATAAAATTGTCAAAGAAAGAGGTGATTAGGAGTCATATTACTTCGTTCTAATTTGATTAGCATCAACATGAGCAATCCCATGACTATTGCGTTACAAACGATGCGTGTATATCTCACAAGTCTTGATATAGGGAGACCTTCTTATTGTTTAATTGGTTTTCTCAAATTCTCAAAGAATGAGGTGATTATGAGTCCTATGACTTCGTTTTAGTGTTATTTGCATCAAAAGGAGCAATCTCATTACTATCACGTTCAAAACGATGCGTACATCTCACACAAGTCTTCATTTAAGGGGACTTTCTTATTGTTTCATTGGTTCTCTAAAATTATCAAAGAAAGAGGTGATTACGAGTCCTATTACTTCGTTCTAATTTGATTAGCATCAAAAGAAGCAATCCCATGACTAAGGCGTTAAAAACCATGCGTACATCTCACACAAGTCTTGATTTAGGGAGACCTTCTTATTGTTTAATTGGTTTTCTCAAATTGTCAAAGAAAGAAGTGATTATAAGGCCTATGAATTCGTTTTAGTTTGATTTGCATCAAAAGAAGCAATCATATCACTAGGGCCTTCAAAATTATCCGTACATCTCACACAAGTTTCCATTTAGGGAAACCTTCTTACTGTTCCATTAGTTCTCTCAAATTATAAAAATATAGGTGCTTATGAGTCATATTACTTCCTTCTAGTTGAAATTAGCATCAAAAGGAGCAATCCCATCACTATCGCGTCCAAAACGATGCGTAGATCTCACACAAGTCTTCATTTAGAGAGACCTTCATATTGTTTCATTGAATGTTTAAAATTTACAAAGAAAAAGGTGATTAAGAGTTGTATGACTTAGTTCTAGTTTGATTAGCGTCAAAAGGAGAAACCCATGACTATCGCGTTCAAAACCATGCGTACATCTCACACAAGTCTTCATTTAGGGAGACCTTTTTATTGTTTCATTGGTTCTCTAAAATTTTCAAAGAAAGAGGTGATTAGGAGTCCTATTACTTCGTTCTAATTTGATTAACTTCAACAGGAGCAATCCCATAACTATCGCATTAAAAACGATGCGTACATCTCACACGAGTCTTGATTTAGGGAGATAGTCTTATTGTTTCATTGGTTCTCTCAAATTATCAAAGGAAGAGGTGATTATGAGTCCTATGACTTCGTTCTAATTTGATTAGCATCAAAAGGAGCAATCCTATAACTAGTGCCTTCAAAACTATCTATACATCTAACACAAGTCTTCATTTAGGGAGAACTTTTTATAGTTTAATTAGTTCTCTCAAATTGTCAAAATATAGGTGATTATGAGTCCTACTACATCGTTCTAGTTGAAATTAGCATCAACAAAAGCAATCCTATCACTATCGCTTCCAAAACGATGCGTAGATCTCACACAAATCTTCATTTAGGGAGAACTTCAAATTGCTTCATTGGTTGTTTCAAATTTACAAACAAAGAGGTGATTAAGAGTTGTATTACTTTGTTCTACTTTGATTATCTTCAAAAGGAGAAAACCATTACTATCGCGTCCAAAACCGTGCGTATATATCACACAAGTCTTCATTTAGGAAGACTTTCTAATTTTTTTCATTGGTTCTCTAAAATTGTCAAAGAAAGAGGTGATTAGGAGTCCGATAACTTAATTCTAGTTTGATTAGCATCAAAAGGAGCAATCACATTACTATCACATTCAAAACAATGCATACATCTCACACAAGTCTTTATTTAAGGAGACCTTCTTATTGTTTCATTGGTTCAATAAAATTGTCAAAGAAAGAGGTGATTAGGAGTCGTATTACTTCGTTCTAATTTGATTAGCATCAAAATGAGCAATCCCATTACTATTGCGTTAAAAACGATGCGTGCATATCTCACAAGTCTTGATTTAAGGAGACCTTATTGTTTAATTGGTTTTCTCAAATTCTCAAAGAAAGAGGTGATTATGAGTCCTATGACTTCGTTTTAGTGTTATTTGAATCAAAAGGAACAATCTCATTACAATCACGTTAAAAACGATGCGTACATCTCACACAAGTCTTCATTTAAGGGGACTTTCTTATTGTTTCATTGGTTCTCTAAAACTGTCAAAGAAAAAGGTGATTACGAGTCCTATTACATCGTTCTAATTTGATTAGCATCAAAAGAAGCAATCCCATGACTAAGGCGTTAAAAACCATGCGTACATCTCACACAAGTCTTGATTTAGGGAGACCTTCTTATTGTTTAATTGGTTTTCTCAAATTGTCAAAGAAAGAAGTGATTATAACGCCTATGAATTCGTTTTACTCTGATTTGCATCAAAAGAAGCAATCATATCACTAGGGCCTTCAAAATTATCCTACATCTCACACAAGTTTCCATTTAGGGAAACCTTCTTACTGTTCCGTTAGTTCTCTCAAATTGTAAAAATATAGGTGCTTATAAGTCCTATTACTTCCTTCTAGTTGAAATTAGAATTAAAAGGAGCAATACCATCATTATCGCTTCCAAAACGATGCGTAGATCTCACACAAGTCTTCATTTAGAGAGACCTTCATATTATTTCATTGAATGTTTCAAATTTACAAAGAAAAAGGTGATTAAGAGTTGTATGACTTAGTTCTAGTTTGATTAGCGTCAAAAGGAGAAACCCATGACTATCGCGTTCAAAACCATGCGTACATCTCACACAAGTCTTCATTTAGGGAGACCTTTTTATTGTTTCATTGGTTCTCTAAAATTGTCAAAGAAAGAGGTGATTAGGAGTCCTATTACTTCGTTCTAATTTGATTAACTTCAAAAGGAGCAATCCCATTACTATCGCATTAAAAACGATGCGTACATCTCACACAAGTCTTGATTTAGGGAGACCTTCTTATTGTTTCATTGGTTCTCTCAAATTATCAAAGAAAGAGGTGACTATGAGTCCTATGACTTGGTTCTAATTTGATTAGCATCAAAAGGAGCAATCCTATCACTAGTGCCTTCAAAACTATCTGTACATCTAACACAAGTCTTCATTTAGGGAGAACTTCTTATTGTTTAATTAGTTCTCTCAAATTGTCAAAATATAGGTGATTATGAGTCCAACTACTTCGTTCTAGTTGAAATTAGCATCAACAGAAGCAATCCTATCACTATCGCGTCCAAAACGATGCGTAGATCTCACACAAATCTTCATTTAGGGAGAACTTCAAATTGTTTCATTGGTTGTTTCAAATTTACAAACAAAAAGGTGATTAAGAGCTGTATTACTTTGTTCTACTTTGATTATCTTCAAAAGGAGAAAACCATTACTATCGCGTCCAAAACCATGCGTACATATCACACAAGTCTTCATTTAAGAAGACCTTCTAATTTTTTTCATTGGTTCTCTAAAATTGTCAAAGAAAGAGGTGATTAGGAGTCCGATAACTTCATTCTAGTTTGATTAGCATCAAAAGGAGCAATCACATTACTATCACGTTCAAAACAATGCATACATCTCACACAAGTCTTTATTTAAGGAGACCTTCTTATTGTTTCATTGGTTCAATAAAATTGTCAAACAAAGAGGTGATTAGGAGTCGTATTACTTCGTTCTAATTTGATTAGCATCAAAATGAGCAATCCCATGACTATTGCGTTACAAACGATGCGTGCATATCTCACAAGTCTTGATTTAGGGAGACCTTCTTATTGTTTAATTGGTTTTCTCAAATTCTCAAAGAAAGAGGTGATTATGAGTCCTATGACTTCGTTTTAGTGTTATTTGCATCAAAAGGAGCAATCTCATAACAATCACGTTAAAAATGATGCGTACATCTCACACAAGTCTTTATTTAAGGAGACTTTCTTATTATTTCATTGGTTCTCTAAAATTATCAAAGAAAGATGTGATTACGAGTCCTATTACTTCGTTCTAATTTGATTAGCATCAAAAGAAGCAATCCCATGACTAAGGCGTTAAAAACCATGCGTACATCTCACACAAGTCTTGATTTAGGGAGACCTTCTTATTGTTTAATTGGTTTTCTCAAATTGTCAAAGAAAGAAGTGATTATAACGCCTATGAATTCGTTTTACTTTGATTTGCATCAAAAGAAGCAATCATATCACTAGGGCCTTCAAAATTATCCGTACATCTCACACAAGTTTCCATTTAGGGAAACCTTATTACTATTCCATTAGTTCTCTCAAATTGTAAAAATATAGGTGCTTATGAGTCCTATTACTTCCTTCTAGTTGAAATTAGAATCAAAAGGAGCAATACCATCACTATCGCGTCCAAAACGATACGTAGATCTCACACAAGTCTTCATTTAGAGAGACCTTCATATTGTTTCATTGAATGTTTAAAATTTACAAAGAAAAAGGTGATTAAGAGTTGTATGACTTAGTTCTAGTTTGATTAGCGTCAAAAGGAGAAACCCATGACTATCGCGTTCAAAACCATGCGTACATCTCACACAAGTCTTCATTTAGGGAGACCTTTTTATTGTTTCATTGGTTCTCTAAAATTATCAAAGAAAGAGGTGATTAGGAGTCCTATTACTTCGTTCTAATTTGATTAACTTCAATAGGAGCAATCCCATAACTATCTCGTTAAAAACGATGCGTACGTCTCACACAAGTCTTGATTTAGGGAGACCTTCTTATTGTTTCATTGGTTCTCTCACATTATCAAAGAAAGAGGTGATTATGAGTCCTATGACTTCGTTCTAATTTGATTAGCATCAAAAGGAGCAATCCTATCACTAGTGCCTTCAAAACTATCTGTACATCTAACACAAGTCTTCATTTAGGGAGAACTTCTTATTGCTTAATTAGTTCTCTCAAATTGTCAAAATATAGGTGATTATGAGTCCTACTAC
Source organism: Panax stipuleanatus (assembly GCA_020205555.1). Classification (NCBI taxonomy): domain Eukaryota; kingdom Viridiplantae; phylum Streptophyta; class Magnoliopsida; order Apiales; family Araliaceae; genus Panax; species Panax stipuleanatus. The sequence continues at coordinate 18,861 of JAINUT010001953.1, read as the reverse complement.
TTCGTTCTAGTTGAAATTAGCATCAACAGAAGCAATCCTATCACTATCGCGTCCAAAACGATGCGTAGATCTCACACAAATCTTCATTTAGGGAGAACTTCAAATTGTTTCATTGGTTGTTTCAAATTTACAAACAAAGAGGTGATTAAGAGTTGTATTACTTTGTTCTACTTTGATTATCTTCAAAAGGAGAAAACCATTACTATCGCGTCCAAAACCATGCGTACATATCACACAAGTCTTCATTTAAGAAGACCTTCTAATTTTTTTCATTGGTTCTCTAAAATTGTCAAAGAAAGAGGTGATTAGGAGTCCGATAACTTCATTCTAGTTTGATTAGCATCAAAAGGAGCAATCACATTACTATCACGTTCAAAACAATGCATACATCTCACACAAGTCTTTATTTAAGGAGACCTTCTTATTGTTTCATTGGTTCAATAAAATTGTCAAAGAAAGAGGTGATTAGGAGTCATATTACTTCGTTCTAATTTGATTAGCATCAAAAGAAGCAATCATATCACTAGGGCCTTCAAAATTATCCGTACATCTCACACAAGTTTCCATTTAGGGAAACCTTCTTACTGTTCCATTAGTTCTCTCAAATTATAAAAATATAGGTGCTTATGAGTCCTATTACTTCCTTCTAGTTGAAATTAGCATCAAAAGGAGCAATCCCATCACTATCGCGTCCAAAACGATGCGTAGATCTCACACAAGTCTTCATTTAGAGAGACCTTCATATTGTTTCATTGAATGTTTCAAATTTACAAAGAAAAAGGTGATTAAGAGTTGTATGACTTAGTTCTAGTTTGATTAGCGTCAAAAGGAGAAACCCATGACTATCGCGTTCAAAACCATGCGTACATCTCACACAAGTCTTCATTTAGGGAGACCTTTTTATTGTTTCATTGGTTCTCTAAAATTTTCAAAGAAAGAGGTGATTAGGAGTCCTATTACTTCGTTCTAATTTGATTAACTTCAACAGGAGCAATCCCATAACTATCGCATTAAAAACGATGCGTACATCTCACACGAGTCTTGATTTAGGGAGATAGTCTTATTGTTTCATTGGTTCTCTCAAATTATCAAAGGAAGAGGTGATTATGAGTCCTATGACTTCGTTCTAATTTGATTAGCATCAAAAGGAGCAATCCTATAACTAGTGCCTTCAAAACTATCTATACATCTAACACAAGTCTTCATTTAGGGAGAACTTTTTATAGTTTAATTAGTTCTCTCAAATTGTCAAAATATAGGTGATTATGAGTCCTACTACATCGTTCTAGTTGAAATTAGCATCAACAGAAGCAATCCTATCACTATCGCTTCCAAAACGATGCGTAGATCTCACACAAATCTTCATTTAGGGAGAACTTCAAATTGCTTCATTGGTTGTTTCAAATTTACAAACAAAGAGGTGATTAAGAGTTGTATTACTTTGTTCTACTTTGATTATCTTCAAAAGGAGAAAACCATTACTATCGCGTCCAAAACCGTGCGTATATATCACACAAGTCTTCATTTAGGAAGACTTTCTAATTTTTTTCATTGGTTCTCTAAAATTGTCAAAGAAAGAGGTGATTAGGAGTCCGATAACTTAATTCTAGTTTGATTAGCATCAAAAGGAGCAATCACATTACTATCACGTTCAAAACAATGCATACATCTCACACAAGTCTTTATTTAAGGAGACCTTCTTATTGTTTCATTGGTTCAATAAAATTGTCAAAGAAAGAGGTGATTAGGAGTCGTATTACTTCGTTCTAATTTGATTAGCATCAAAATGAGCAATCCCATGACTATTGCGTTACAAACGATGCGTGCATATCTCACAAGTCTTGATTTAGGGAGACCTTCTTATTGTTTAATTGGTTTTCTCAAATTCTCAAAGAAAGATGTGATTATGAGTCCTATGACTTCGTTTTAGTGTTATTTGAATCAAAAGGAGCAATCTCATTACTATCACGTTCAGAACGATGCGTACATCTCACACAAGTCTTCATTTTAGGGGACTTTCTTATTGTTTCATTGGTTCTCTAAAATTATCAAAGAAAGAGGTGATTACGAGTCCTATTACTTCGTTCTAATTTGATTAGCATCAAAAGAAGCAATCCCATGACTAAGGCGTTAAAAACCATGCGTACATCTCACACAAGTCTTGATTTAGGGAGACCTTCTTATTGTTTAATTGGTTTTCTCAAATTGTCAAAGAAAGAAGTGATTATAACGCCTATGAATTCGTTTTACTTTGATTTGCATCAAAAGAAGCAATCATATCACTAGGGCCTTCAAAATTATCCGTACATCTCACACAAGTTTCCATTTAGGGAAACCTTATTACTATTCCATTAGTTCTCTCAAATTGTAAAAATATAGGTGCTTATGAGTCCTATTACTTCCTTCTAGTTGAAATTAGAATCAAAAGGAGCAATACCATCACTATCGCGTCCAAAACGATACGTAGATCTCACACAAGTCTTCATTTAGAGAGACCTTCATATTGTTTCATTGAATGTTTAAAATTTACAAAGAAAAAGGTGATTAAGAGTTGTATGACTTAGTTCTAGTTTGATTAGCGTCAAAAGGAGAAACCCATGACTATCGCGTTCAAAACCATGCGTACATCTCACACAAGTCTTCATTTAGGGAGACCTTTTTATTGTTTCATTGGTTCTCTAAAATTATCAAAGAAAGAGGTGATTCGGAGTCCTATTACTTCGTTCTAATTTGATTAACTTCAATAGGAGCAATCCCATAACTATCTCGTTAAAAACGATGCGTACGTCTCACACAAGTCTTGATTTAGGGAGACCTTCTTATTGTTTCATTGGTTCTCTCACATTATCAAAGAAAGAGGTGATTATGAGTCCTATGACTTCGTTCTAATTTGATTAGCATCAAAAGGAGCAATCCTATCACTAGTGCCTTCAAAACTATCTGTACATCTAACACAAGTCTTCATTTAGGGAGAACTTCTTATTGCTTAATTAGTTCTCTCAAATTGTCAAAATATAGGTGATTATGAGTCCTACTACTTCGTTCTAGTTGAAATTAGCATCAACAGAAGCAATCCTATCACTATCGCGTCCAAAACGATGCGTAGATCTCACACAAATCTTCATTTAGGGAGAACTTCAAATTGTTTCATTGGTTGTTTCAAATTTACAAACAAAGAGGTGATTAAGAGTTGTATTACTTTGTTCTACTTTGATTATCTTCAAAAGGAGAAAACCATTACTATCGCGTCCAAAACCATGCGTACATATCACACAAGTCTTCATTTAAGAAGACCTTCTAATTTTTTTCATTGGTTCTCTAAAATTGTCAAAGAAAGAGGTGATTAGGAGTCCGATAACTTCATTCTAGTTTGATTAGCATCAAAAGGAGCAATCACATTACTATCACGTTCAAAACAATGCATACATCTCACACAAGTCTTTATTTAAGGAGACCTTCTTATTGTTTCATTGGTTCAATAAAATTGTCAAAGAAAGAGGTGATTAGGAGTCGTATTACTTCGTTCTAATTTGATTAGCATCAAAATAAGCAATCATATCACTAGGGCCTTCAAAATTATCCGTACATCTCACACAAGTTTCCATTTAGGGAAACCTTCTTACTGTTCCATTAGTTCTCTCAAATTATAAAAATATAGGTGCTTATGAGTCCTATTACTTCCTTCTAGTTGAAATTAGCATCAAAAGGAGCAATCCCATCACTATCGCGTCCAAAACGATGCGTAGATCTCACACAAGTCTTCATTTAGAGAGACCTTCATATTGTTTCATTGAATGTTTCAAATTTACAAAGAAAAAGGTGATTAAGAGTTGTATGACTTAGTTCTAGTTTGATTAGCGTCAAAAGGAGAAACCCATGACTATCGCGTTCAAAACCATGCGTACATCTCACACAAGTCTTCATTTAGGGAGACCTTTTTATTGTTTCATTGGTTCTCTAAAATTTTCAAAGAAAGAGGTGATTAGGAGTCCTATTACTTCGTTCTAATTTGATTAACTTCAACAGGAGCAATCCCATAACTATCGCATTAAAAACGATGCGTACATCTCACACGAGTCTTGATTTAGGGAGATAGTCTTATTGTTTCATTGGTTCTCTCAAATTATCAAAGGAAGAGGTGATTATGAGTCCTATGACTTCGTTCTAATTTGATTAGCATCAAAAGGAGCAATCCTATAACTAGTGCCTTCAAAACTATCTATACATCTAACACAAGTCTTCATTTAGGGAGAACTTTTTATAGTTTAATTAGTTCTCTCAAATTGTCAAAATATAGGTGATTATGAGTCCTACTACATCGTTCTAGTTGAAATTAGCATCAACAGAAGCAATCCTATCACTATCGCTTCCAAAACGATGCGTAGATCTCACACAAATCTTCATTTAGGGAGAACTTCAAATTGCTTCATTGGTTGTTTCAAATTTACAAACAAAGAGGTGATTAAGAGTTGTATTACTTTGTTCTACTTTGATTATCTTCAAAAGGAGAAAACCATTACTATCGCGTCCAAAACCGTGCGTATATATCACACAAGTCTTCATTTAGGAAGACTTTCTAATTTTTTTCATTGGTTCTCTAAAATTGTCAAAGAAAGAGGTGATTAGGAGTCCGATAACTTAATTCTAGTTTGATTAGCATCAAAAGGAGCAATCACATTACTATCACGTTCAAAACAATGCATACATCTCACACAAGTCTTTATTTAAGGAGACCTTCTTATTGTTTCATTGGTTCAATAAAATTGTCAAAGAAAGAGGTGATTAGGAGTCGTATTACTTCGTTCTAATTTGATTAGCATCAAAATGAGCAATCCCATGACTATTGCGTTACAAACGATGCGTGCATATCTCACAAGTCTTGATTTAGGGAGACCTTCTTATTGTTTAATTGGTTTTCTCAAATTCTCAAAGAAAGATGTGATTATGAGTCCTATGACTTCGTTTTAGTGTTATTTGAATCAAAAGGAGCAATCTCATTACTATCACGTTCAGAACGATGCGTACATCTCACACAAGTCTTCATTTAGGGGACTTTCTTATTGTTTCATTGGTTCTCTAAAATTATCAAAGAAAGAGGTGATTACGAGTCCTATTACTTCGTTCTAATTTGATTAGCATCAAAAGAAGCAATCCCATGACTAAGGCGTTAAAAACCATGCGTACATCTCACACAAGTCTTGATTTAGGGAGACCTTCTTATTGTTTAATTGGTTTTCTCAAATTGTCAAAGAAAGAAGTGATTATAACGCCTATGAATTCGTTTTACTCTGATTTGCATCAAAAGAAGCAATCATATCACTAGGGCCTTCAAAATTATCCTACATCTCACACAAGTTTCCATTTAGGGAAACCTTCTTACTGTTCCGTTAGTTCTCTCAAATTGTAAAAATATAGGTGCTTATAAGTCCTATTACTTCCTTCTAGTTGAAATTAGAATCAAAAGGAGCAATACCATCATTATCGCGTCCAAAACGATGCGTAGATCTCACACAAGTCTTCATTTAGAGAGACCTTCATATTGTTTCATTGAATGTTTCAAATTTACAAAGAAAAAGGTGATTAAGAGTTGTATGACTTAGTTCTAGTTTGATTAGCGTCAAAAGGAGAAACCCATGACTATCGCGTTCAAAACCATGCGTACATCTCACACAAGTCTTCATTTAGGGAGACCTTTTTATTGTTTCATTGGTTCTCTAAAATTTTCAAAGAAAGAGGTGATTAGGAGTCCTATTACTTCGTTCTAATTTGATTAACTTCAATAGGAGCAATCCCATAACTATCTCGTTAAAAACGATGCGTACGTCTCACACAAGTCTTGATTTAGGGAGACCTTCTTATTGTTTCATTGGTTCTCTCAAATTAGCAAAGAAAGAGGTGATTATGAGTCCTATGACTTCGTTCTAATTTGATTAGCATCAAAAGGAGCAATCCTATCACTAGTGCCTTCAAAACTATCTGTACATCTAACACAAGTCTTCATTTAGGGAGAACTTCTTATTGCTTAATTAGTTCTCTCAAATTGTCAAAATATAGGTGATTATGAGTCCTACTACTTCGTTCTAGTTGAAATTAGCATCAACAGAAGCAATCCTATCACTATTGCGTCCAAAACGATGCGTAGATCTCACACAAATCTTCATTTAGGGAGAACTTCAAATTGTTTCATTGGTTGTTTCAAATTTACAAACAAAGAGGTGATTAAGAGTTGTATTACTTTGTTCTACTTTGATTATCTTCAAAAGGAGAAAACCATTACTATCGCGTCCAAAACCATGCGTACATATCACACAAGTCTTCATTTAAGAAGACCTTCTAATTTTTTTCATTGGTTCTCTAAAATTGTCAAAGAAAGAGGTGATTAGGAGTCCGATAACTTCATTCTAGTTTGATTAGCATCAAAAGGAGCAATCACATTACTATCACGTTCAAAACAATGCATACATCTCACACAAGTCTTTATTTAAGGAGACCTTCTTATTGTTTCATTGGTTCAATAAAATTGTCAAAGAAAGAGGTGATTAGGAGTCGTATTACTTCGTTCTAATTTGATTAGCATCAAAATGAGCAATCCCATGACTATTGCGTTACAAACGATGCGTGCATATCTCACAAGACTTGATTTAGGGAGACCTTCTTATTGTTTAATTGGTTTTCTCAAATTCTCAAAGAAAGAGGTGATTATGAGTCCTATGACTTCGTTTTAGTGTTACTTGCATCAAAAGGAGAAATCTCATTACAATCACGTTCAAAACGATGCGTACATCTCACACAAGTCTTTATTTAAGGAGACTTTCTTATTATTTCATTGGTTCTCTAAAATTATCAAAGAAAGATGTGATTACGAGTCCTATTACTTCGTTCTAATTTGATTAGCATCAAAAGAAGCAATCCCATGACTAAGGCGTTAAAAACCATGCGTACATCTCACACAAGTCTTGATTTAGGGAGACCTTCTTATTGTTTAATTGGTTTTCTCAAATTGTCAAAGAAAGAAGTGATTATAACGCCTATGAATTCGTTTTACTTTGATTTGCATCAAAAGAAGCAATCATATCACTAGGGCCTTCAAAATTATCCGTACATCTCACACAAGTTTCCATTTAGGGAAACCTTATTACTATTCCATTAGTTCTCTCAAATTGTAAAAATATAGGTGCTTATGAGTCCTATTACTTCCTTCTAGTTGAAATTAGAATCAAAAGGAGCAATACCATCACTATCGCGTCCAAAACGATACGTAGATCTCACACAAGTCTTCATTTAGAGAGACCTTCATATTGTTTCATTGAATGTTTAAAATTTACAAAGAAAAAGGTGATTAAGAGTTGTATGACTTAGTTCTAGTTTGATTAGCGTCAAAAGGAGAAACCCATGACTATCGCGTTCAAAACCATGCGTACATCTCACACAAGTCTTCATTTAGGGAGACCTTTTTATTGTTTCATTGGTTCTCTAAAATTATCAAAGAAAGAGGTGATTAGGAGTCCTATTACTTCGTTCTAATTTGATTAACTTCAATAGGAGCAATCCCATAACTATCTCGTTAAAAACGATGCGTACGTCTCACACAAGTCTTGATTTAGGGAGACCTTCTTATTGTTTCATTGGTTCTCTCACATTATCAAAGAAAGAGGTGATTATGAGTCCTATGACTTCGTTCTAATTTGATTAGCATCAAAAGGAGCAATCCTATCACTAGTGCCTTCAAAACTATCTGTACATCTAACACAAGTCTTCATTTAGGGAGAACTTCTTATTGCTTAATTAGTTCTCTCAAATTGTCAAAATATAGGTGATTATGAGTCCTACTACTTCGTTCTAGTTGAAATTAGCATCAACAGAAGCAATCCTATCACTATCGCGTCCAAAACGATGCGTAGATCTCACACAAATCTTCATTTAGGGAGAACTTCAAATTGTTTCATTGGTTGTTTAAAATTTACAAACAAAGAGGTGATTAAGAGTTGTATTACTTTGTTCTACTTTGATTATCTTCAAAAGGAGAAAACCATTACTATCGCGTCCAAAACCATGCGTACATATCACACAAGTCTTCATTTAAGAAGACCTTCTAATTTTTTTCATTGGTTCTCTAAAATTGTCAAAGAAAGAGGTGATTAGGAGTCCGATAACTTCATTCTAGTTTGATTAGCATCAAAAGAAGCAATCACATTACTATCACGTTCAAAACAATGCATACATCTCACACAAGTCTTTATTTAAGGAGACCTTCTTATTGTTTCATTAGTTCAATAAAATTGTCAAAGAAAGAGGTGATTAGGAGTCGTATTACTTCGTTCTAATTTGATTAGCATCAAAATGAGCAATCCCATGACTATTGCGTTACAAACGATGCGTGCATATCTCACAAGTCTTGATTTAGGGAGACCTTCTTATTGTTTAATTGGTTTTCTCAAATTCTCAAAGAAAGAGGTGATTATGAGTCCTATGACTTCGTTTTAGTGTTATTTGCATCAAAAGGAGCAATCTCATTACAATCACGTTTAAAATGATGCGTACATCTCACACAAGTCTTTATTTAAGGAGACTTTCTTATTATTTCATTGGTTCTCTAAAATTATCAAAGAAAGATGTGATTACGAGTCCTATTACTTCGTTCTAATTTGATTAGCATCAAAAGAAGCAATCCCATGACTAAGGCGTTAAAAACCATGCGTACATCTCACACAAGTCTTGATTTAGGGAGACCTTCTTATTGTTTAATTGGTTTTCTCAAATTGTCAAAGAAAGAAGTGATTATAACGCCTATGAATTCGTTTTACTTTGATTTGTATCAAAAGAAGCAATCATATCACTAGGGCCTTCAAAATTATCCGTACATCTCACACAAGTTTCCATTTAGGGAAACCTTATTACTATTCCATTAGTTCTCTCAAATTGTAAAAATATAGGTGCTTATGAGTCCTATTACTTCCTTCTAGTTGAAATTAGAATCAAAAGGAGCAATACCATCACTATCGCGTCCAAAACGATGCATAGATCTCACACAAGTCTTCATTTAGAGAGACCTTTATATTGTTTCATTGAATGTTTAAAATTTACAAAGAAAAAGGTGATTAAGAGTTGTATGACTTAGTTCTAGTTTGATTAGCGTCAAAAGGAGAAACCCATGACTATCGCGTTCAAAACCATGCGTACATCTCACACAAGTCTTCATTTAGGGAGACCTTTTTATTTTTTTTGCTAAAATTAGACTGAATAAAATAAATAAAGAGGGGAGTACAAAACCTCATGGGAAAAAACCCAATCAGAATATAGCAAAGACATCATAGGACATGCCCTATGATGTTATGACTATACAAGATTACAAGGCAAACACCCAACAATCAAAAGAGATAGATAATGCCAAAGGAAACAATAGTCAAAAGAATAAAACCCAGTAAAAGCAGTTCATATGGGGACCAAAAACCCAGTAACAGCAGACCATATGGCAAACGCCCGACAACCAATAACTAACTGCAAAAGACCTGCCCAAGAAATCCCAGCAGACCACGACCAAGACAGACAGCCAGACAAGCTACCAATCGACCCCATCCTGCACTTAGTCAACCCTGCCCAAAACCAGCAGCAGAAACCAGGAACCAATCCGTACCGGCAGCATGAACGAGGGAGGGGGACCAACTGAAACAGAAGAGATCCACTCCCCACCGCAAGAAACAGAACCAAACCAAGGAACAGAGAATTGAAACCAACTGTAGTAGTAGCCGGAAGAGCAAGAGGCTCACAGCTTGCATCCTAAATGGCCAGAAGCAGTACAAGCAGAGCAGCAAACCAAAACCCGCAAGGCAAGAGAACCTAAGAGCAATAGCCGCAGCCCCAACAAACCAGCAGCAGCAAAATTTGACAGCAGATGGAACAAACCACAGCCAAGTAAAACGGAACTAGGCCCATAAGCCAAAAGGGGAAAACAGGTGCAGCAGAAAATCAAGGGAAATGCAGACCAAAGCAGACAAAAAGCAATAGACTGCAACCCTAGCAGAAGCGAAACCAGCCCCAGAAAGAACAGACAACCCAAAGCAGCAGTACCAACAAATCAGCAGCAGATGCTGCAGAACTGCCAACCAAACAGAAACTAATTCTGACAGCAGCTAAACATAACTTGCAGCAGCCAATCATAGCAGAAAAAGCACCAAAAACCAACAGCAGCCAATTGAGCCAGCAGCTACAAACAAGCAAACCAAAACCAGAATGCAAACCAAAACCAGAACACACTGACACCAGCAGAAAACAAAGGATCAGCAGCTTCCAAATAGTCAGCAGTCCAATTTCAACAGTAGCAATCCAAGAAAACCAGAAATAGCAGCAACCAAAATATTTCAAGGCATCAGCAGGCTAGGATAGTAGCCCAATCCAGCAGCAGCAGACGAGCATAAACCTGCAGCATCAGCAGGCTAAAACAAACAAGAAGTAGCAGGCACACATAAATCTGAGCAAATCCGTCAACCTGCAGCAACAACTACAGCAAACCCAGCAGACTCAGCAGCATGCAAAGACCATGCATACAAACCAAATTGCAGAAATCTGCAGACAAGGTCAAAACAGCTGCATGGGATAGCAGCAGGCAATAGCATACACCCGAAACCTGCTATGCACACCAAGAGACAGTAAATACAGCACAGAAGCAGACACGAAGAGAAAGGCCCAGCATCCTACTGCATACATTAGCCCAGAGCTGGGAAAACCAGGCATACAACTGCACAAAACTGGGGCAGCAAAAGGGGAATCCACCAAGAGCAGCTAACAACCAGGCAAACTGACAGCAGCACAGACCTGCAGCCCCATCTGGACCAGCTGGTTGCAGAACAAAAAAGGATCCTGGATCGAACCCAAAAAACACTAGGCCCATCCTTATAAAGAGAGGTGATGAAAACATGGTCTAGATTTAAATTTCAGAAACTTGGCATTTGTGTGGAGACCACACTTAAGAAGATGAATAAGATCTCTGATAATGACCCGAGCAGGAGTGGACTTATTGGTAAAGATCCTAGCGTTCCGTTCTTGCCAGATCCTATAGACAACAATAGCAAACCCAAGGTGTAATAAATTGTGGTGGAATTTGGGGCCGGATCTGTTACATATAAAATCAGTGATTGAAGTCCAGCTCCTGCAGAAACCTCTCCATCCACATCTGCGCAGCACAGCAACCAAGAGTTGAAAGGAAAAGTTACATTGAAAGAAAAGGTGTTGAAAGCTTTCTCTCTCAGAACGACATAGGACACACATGGGGTTAACCGCAAGGCCAAACAGAGTCAGTTTATCAAGAGTCCTTAGACCTTTGTGGAAGGCAAGCCAAAGAAAGAAGGAGTAACGTGGGGGCAAAAAATTATGCCACACAAGACTATGCCACTCTACAGCTCGCCCAGCTTGACGAATAGAGCTCCAAATGGTAAAGGCTTTCACATCCGTAGCCAGAATCCCATTCCAAAGAAGCCCATCCTGGATATCAGAGTTGCAAGTTCTAGATATGTCAAAGGATGCTCTAAATTGAATGACATCATTATGGTTTGAGGATGGCAGAGTCCAACTAGAATCATGGATGATACAGCTCACAGTGGCATTAGGACTCATACCAGAATTTGTAATCAGAGGGGAGTGAATAGAACGAGCCAAAGGAGAGCAATGTAACCATGGGTCAAACCATAGGCTTGTATTGGCACCATTACCAATAGAGAAGGTAATGTGCCGACAAGCAAGAGACCTAAGTTGAAGAACTTTCCCCCATATCCAAGAACAATCATTAGGAATAGGGATAATCCAGAAATATTTGTTTTTAAGATGGGAAGCCCGGATCCAGTCGGCCCAAAAGGAAGGAAGAGATGGATTAACCACCTTCCAGAGATGCATCAAAATCAGAGCTTTGTTCCAATCCTTAATATTTTTAATCGCAAGACCACCTTCATCAAGTGGGAGTGAAATTTTGCTCCAAGCAACTTTAGAGCCATGCTTCTGCAATGAGGGGCCTTTCCAGAGAAATCTAGAAAAGGAGGATTTAATGTCTTTCAATACAGAGGCTGGGAGAATAAACTGAGCAGACCAGTAGGCCTGGATAGCGAAGATAACAGACTTAATCAATTGCAATCTACCAGCATAAGAGAGGAATTTCTTAGTCCATGAAGAAATTCTGGCTTTGATCCTTTCGAGAAGGGTTTGGCAATCAGAAAGACTGAGCTTGGATGTGATAAGAGGAACCCCTAAGAACTTGGCAGGGAAATCACCCAACTGGAATCCCAAGAGAGAGAGAATAGCATCAGTTTGATCAGGAGGGACATTTGAGAGAAAACACATACTTTTCGAGGAGTTAATGTGAAGGCCTGACAGGGAAGCGAATTGGTCGAGACATTTCTTGATGATCTGAACAGAATCAAAGTCACCATGGCAGAAGATAATGAGATCATCCGCGAAGCAAAGATGAGTAAGAGAGACAACAGCAGTTTTCCAATGAAATTGGAAGGAAGGGAGCCTTGACGCTTTAGAGAGCAAAAGCGAGAGCACTTCCATAACAATGACAAATAGGTAAGGTGACAAAGGGTCACCTTGCCGAAGACCCTTGCCCCCTTTAAAATAGCCACAGAGAGCGCCATTCACCTTAACAGAGAAGCTTGTGGTGGTGATGCAAGCTTTAATCCAAAAAAGGAATTTGGGAGGAAAGTTAAACTGTTTAAGTGCAGCCAACAAGAAACCCCAAGACACCGAGTCGAAAGCTTTCCTTAAATCAATTTTCAAAGCACATCTAGCTGGACTGGAATTTCGATGATAGTTCCTAAAAAGCTCTTGAGCAAGAAGAATATTGTCCCCAATCCGCCGTCCCTTGATGAAAGCAGATTGGCATGGCGAGATAAGATCCGGAAGAACATTCCTAAGAAGGGATGCAATGATCTTTGATATACACTTGTAAGTCGTATTGCAGCACGAGATAGGCCTAAAATCATTCATGGAGGTTGGGTTAGGGATTTTAGGAACAAGGGCAATGGCCGTAGCATTAGTTCCTCTAAGCAAACAACTGCGGCGGAAAAATGAGTGGATGGCAGTAGTGAAAACAGGACCAACAATGTTCCAAGTAAGGAGAAAGAAGTTCACATTAAAACCGTCAGGGCCAGGGCTTTTGTTTTTTTCATAGACTTTAATGTAGCCAGGATTTCAGAATCAGTTATATCCTTTTCCAGCATTTCAGCTTGGCTTGGGGTCACCTTGGTATCCACTAATTGCTCCAGAGCTTGGATATCGAGATCATTACCAAGGGAAGGCCTACCTAGAAGAGAACCAAAATGGTCTACAGCAATACTCTGGACAGCCGAGTGCCCATAACATAAATCACCCTCAGCATCCTCAATTGCTAAGATTTTATTCTGATTCCATCTATTTTTAATTTGGTTAAAAAAATAACCAGAATTCTTATCCCCTTCCTTAAGCCATTGAATCCTGGATTTCTGCTTTAAAAGTCTCTCTTCACAAAGGAGATCATCCCACAGCGTAGCAGACTGGGTTCGTTAAAGAGCAAGGAGCAAGGGATCAGCAGGGTTAACAGAAAGAGCTTGTTGCGTAGCATGAAGAAGCTCTCTAGAATTCGCCACATTTGAAATGAGATTACCATTAACTCTGTTAAGGTGGATTAAGTCTCTCTTAACAGCTCTAAGCTTCCCCGAAAGGATCTGTAAAGGATCACCAGGGATGGGAGCACTCCACGCAGATTGCACCATTTCAAAGAAATTATCCAGCCCAGCCATGAAGTTAAAGAATTGAAAGGGCTTCGGAATGGAGGGAAGAGCCAGTCCCAACCGAATAACCACAGGGCAATGATCAGAGAGCTCTCGAGGAGTAAAGATGGCCTGAGAGTTAGGGAAAGAGCCAAGCCACAAGCTGTTAACCAATGCTCTGTCCAGCTTTTTGTAAGTGGGAGAAGAAAGCTGGGAATCCCACCAGGTGAGGAGAGGGCCCGAAGCCCTAAGATCCACCAGAAATAAGTCAGATAGCAAGTCCTTGAAGTCTTGCATGCCATAATCCCACGAACAAGCACCACCATCAATTTCAGAGAGAGATTGCACAACATTAAAATCACCCAGTAGGGACCAAGATTTATCAATAGACAACGCAATAGCCCTCAAGTCTTTCCATAGAACCTTCCTCTCAGAGGGGGTATTAAGTCCATAAATAACAGTAACAAAAAATTGGACATCAAGAGACAAAGAAGAAACTGAACAATGCATAAGTTGAGACGTTTTAGAAATAATAATAACATCCCATATACTCGGGTCCCAACCAACCCAAATCCTACCATTAATATGATAATCATAATTAAATTGCCATTTCCAATGCTTACAAATAGTTTTAGAAATGGATAAGGCTTTAGTGCACTTGACCCTAGTCTCCACAAGGCCCTAAAAAGGAAAGACTATGCTTACAGATGAGAGCTTTGACACTAGCCTGCTTAGGGGACATATTTACACCTCTAATATTCATAGAGCAAAAACTTGACATAAAGATAGATATAAGAGTTAGATAGGGGACCTGAGGCTCCCCCCTCCTTTAATCTTTTTCTTAGATGCTTGGCCAGTATCAAAAGTACTTTTGGCCTTATGTTTGAGGTCCTTGACAGCCTTCTCATCAATTTGCTTTAGTTTGACAACAAGAGGATTGGGAGATGGAGTGTTGTCTGTATCAGAGAACCCTTCCAAGGGAGCAATAATATCAAAAGTATTGGTGGTATGAGCAATATGGGGAAAAGAGCTCTTTGCTACAAGTGAGCCACCCTGCTGCTTAGGCCCCTTAGCAACCAAAGACCAATTTCCAGAAGAACCAGCAGGAGGAGCAGCAGGTGGAACAACAGCAGGCGGAACCGGATCTAAACCCACAGGAGAGACTTTAGGTAACCACTTATAGTTAGCCCTAGGGCATCTTAACAAAGAATGCCCAAAAGATTTACAGTGTGAGCACAGCTGAGGCTTGTTTTGGTACTCAACATTAACCGTAGTAATCTTTTCAGTAGTAGTTTCCTCATCAATCACTACCAAGTCCAAACTACTAGGCATAGCAGAAGAAGGGGTGATCTCAACACACACCCTTGCAAAATTCATCGGCTCTAATTTTTCAGTCATCTTATCCACAAACAGAGGTTTTCCCACAGCACTAGCAATGTAACTTAAACCATCAGAGGAGAGGTATGACAGGGGAATGTTGTGGAACTTCACCCAGACAGGGGCTTTGGAGCATGTATCAAAATGAAAGTCCATTCCTTCCTTCCATTGCTTCAAACAAAGAAGTTTGTTTGAAATATACCAGGGGCCCAAGGCCAGGACATTGTCCCGATCCGAATAAGAAGCGAATTTGAAAATGAAGAACCCCTTTTCCTGCAGAAAAACATTAAGTAGCCCATACTTGTCCCACATACTGTGGGCAGCCTCCTCAACCAACTTAAACGGCAAACGAGAATGGAGAAAACCTCCCACCAGACTAGTGCTCCAAAGGCTTATACCTTTAACAGAACAGCAGGAGGAGGACGCACCACAATAGGTCCATTATCAGAAGAAGGGGTGGAGGGGGCCGGTAGTCAAGCTTAAAAGAAGGGGGGTCTGCCTTGGCCACAATAGAACTCCAGGAAGGTTTAGAAAGCAGAGTAGGAGAGGAAACTCCCACCTGAGGGGCCTTATCCTTAACCAAAGGAGGAATCTCACCTTCCTCAAGAGCAGAAGGAGCAGCAAATAGGGGGTCTATAGGGGTGGGAAAAGAACAAGCCATGTCAGGCTCAGCAGGCCGAGAATGGGACAGGCCATCACTTTCCTTTTGTAAGAGGACTACTAACAAACAGGTCATGTTCATTAACCAAACGAGCTCTAGGTACTCCTCTTTGGACGAAATCATTCAGCTGTTGAGTGGAGAAACCTTGAGCATGGATAAAATCCATAAGATCATTGCATTTTTTACGTTCTGCAACCGCATCTATACGCCCTTGTTGGGATAGTTGTTGAGCTGCCATGAAAATCTCCTTCATATTAGACCCAAAATGGAGCCCTAACCGGTCTAAATCATCCTCACTTGACGAAGAAATTGCAGAACCAACAGACTTTTGGGGATTAGCAAGCGGGACGGCAACAGAATCCGCCATATCCACAATAAAGGGACCCAAAGGAGGAGAACTCGGAGAAGAACTAGGCTTAGAGACGCCGAATTCATTAAAGAGATCCTAGAGTCTGAGCTCAAAGAGTTTCCGGCAGAAAGGTGCGAATAATCTACCATAATACTGAGCCGAAAAGAACCCCAGAAAAGATAAACAAGTGAAAGAGTTTAGAACAGAAATCAAAAATATAAGCCAGATGGGAGAATGGTGGAGAAACAACCCAAGGGAGAAGCTGCCGGAAAAGGGGAGGGGCCGAGGGGATCTAAAAGGGAAAACAGAAAGTTAGGTGTGGACAGAAATTGTTGGTGGGTGCGGGCGGGGACAAAAAAAAGGAAAAAAGGAGAAAACGGAAATGGATGGGCGTTTAAACGGAAAAAAGAGGTTTTAGAGAGAAGGGAGAGAGATCCTAGAGAGATAAGCTAACCCATTTCCGTGCACGCTGACTCTTTCCTTTGAGACCTTTTTATTGTTTCATTGGTTCTCTAGAATTATCAAAGGAAAGAGGTGATTAGGAGTCCTATTACTTCGTTCTAATTTGATTAACTTCAAAAGGAGCAATCCCATACTATCGCATTAAAAACGATGCGTACATCTCACACAAGTCTTGATTTAGGGAGACATTCTTATTGTTTCATTGGTTTCTCTCAAATTATCAAGGAAGAGGTGATTATGAGCCCGATGACTTCGTTCTAATTTTATTAGCATCAAAAGGAGCAATCCTATCACTAGTGCCTTCAAAACTATCTATACATCTAACACAAGTCTTCATTTAGGGAGAACTTTTATTGTTTAATAGTTCTCTCAATTGTCAAAATATAGGTGATTATAAGTCCTACTACATCGTTCTAAGTTGAAATTAGCATCAACAGAAGCAATCCTAATCACTATCGCTTCCAAAACGAGGCGTAGATCTCACACAAATCTTCATTTAGGGAGAACTTCAAATTGCTTCATTGTTGTTTCAAATTTACAAACAAAGAGGTGACTAAGAGTTGTATTACTTTGTTCTACTTTGATTATCTTCAAAAGGAGAAAACCATTACTATCGCGTCCAAAACCGTGCGTACATATCACACAAGTCTTCATTTAGGAAGACTTTCTAATTTTTTTCATTGGTTCTCTAAAATTGTCAAAGAAAGAGGTGATTAGGAGTCCGAGTAACTTAATTCTAGTTTGATTAGCATCAAAAGGAGCAATCACATTACTATCACGTTCAAAACAATGCATACATCTCACACAAGTCTTTATTAAGGAGACCTTCTTATTGTTTCATTGGTTCAATAAAATTGTCAAAGAAAGAGGTGATTAGGAGTCGTATTACTTCGTTCTAATTTGATTAGCATCAAAATGAGCAATCCCATGACTATTGCGTTAAAAACGATGCGTGCATATCTCACAAGTCTTGATTTAAGGAGACCTTATTGTTTAATTGGTTTTCTCAAATTCTTAAAGAAAGAGGTGATTATGAGTCCTATGACTTCGTTTTAGTGTTATTTGCATCAAAAGGAACAATCTCATTACTATCACGTTAAAAATGATGCGTACATCTCACACAAGTCTTCATTTAAGGGGAATTTCTGATTGTTTCATTGGTTCTCTAAAACTGTCAAAGAAAAAGGTGATTACGAGTCCTATTACATCGTTCTAATTTGATTAGCATCAAAAGAAGCAATCCCATGACTAAGGCATTAAAAACCATGCGTACATCTCATACAAGTCTTGATTTAGGGAGACCTTCTTATTGTTTAATTGGTTTTCTCAAATTGTCAAAGAAAGAAGTGATTATAAAGCCTATGAATTCGTTTTACTCTGATTTGCATCAAAAGAAGCAATCATATCACTAGGGCCTTCAAAATTATCCTACATCTCACACAAGTTTCCATTTAGGGAAACCTTCTTACTGTTCTGTTAGTTCTCCCAAATTGTAAAAATATAGGTGCTTATAAGTCCTATTACTTCCTTCTAGTTGAAATTAGAATCAAAAGGAGCAATACCATCATTATCGCGTCCAAAACGATGCGTAGATCTCACACAAGTCTTCATTTAGAGAGACCTTCATATTGTTTCATTGAATGTTTCAAATTTACAAAGAAAAAGGTGATTAAGAGTTGTATGACTTAGTTCTAGTTTGATTAGCGTCAAAAGGAGAAACCCATGACTATCGCGTTCAAAACCATGCGTACATCTCACACAAGTCTTCATTTAGGGAGACCTTTTTATTGTTTCATTGGTTCTCTAAATTGTCAAAGAAAGAGGTGATTAGGAGTCCGATTACTTCGTTCTAATTTGATTAACTTCAAAAGGAGCAATCCCAGAACTATCGCATTAAAAACGATGCGTACATCTCACACAAGTCTTGATTTTGGGAGATTCTTATTGTTTCATTGGTTCTCTCAAATTATCAAAGAAAGAGGTGACTATGAGTCCTATGACTTGGTTCTAATTTGATTAGCATCAAAAGGAGCAATCCTATCACTAGTGCCTTCAAAACTATCTGTACATCTAACACAAGTCTTCATTTAGGGAGAATTTCTTATTGTTTCATTAGTTCTCTCAAATTGTCAAAATATAGGTGATTATGAGTCCTACTACTTCGTTCTAGTTGAAATTAGCATCAACAGAAGCCTATCACTATCGCGTCCAAAACGATGCGTAGATCTCACACAATTCATTTAGGGAGACTTCAAATTGTTTCATTGGTTGTTTCA
>JAINUT010002169.1:0-104762 GCA_020205555.1 Panax stipuleanatus | reverse complement strand
TCTTTGTAAATTTGAAACATTCAATGAAACAATATGAAGGTCTCTCTAAATGAAGACTTGTGTGAGATCTACGCATCGTTTTGGACGCGAATGATGGTATTGCTCCTTTTGATTCTAATTTCAACTAGAAGGAAGTAATAGGACATAAGCACCTATATTTTTACAATTTGAGAGAACTAATGGAACAGTAATAAGGTTTCCCTAAATGGAAACTTGTGTGAGATGTACGGATAATTTTGAAGGCCCTAGTGATATGATTGCTTCTTTTGATGCAAATCAAGAAAACGAATTCATAGGCGTTATAATCACTTCTTTCTTTGACAATTTGAGAAAACCAATTAAACAATAAGAAGGTCTCCCTAAATCAAGACTTGTGTGAGATGTACGCATGGTTTTTAACGCCTTAGTCATGGGATTGCTTCTTTTGATGCTAATCAAATTAGAACGAGTAATAGGACTCGTAATCACTCTTTCTTTGAATTTTAGAGAACCAATGAAACAATAAGAAAGTCCCTTAAATGAAGACTTGTGTGAGATGTACGCATCGTTTAACGTGATGTAATGAGATTGCTCCTTTTGATGCAAATAACACTAAAACGAAGTCATAGGACTCATAATCACCTCTTTCTTTGAGAATTTGAGAAAACCAATTAAACAATAAGAAGGTCTCCCTAAATCAAGACTTGTGAGATATGCACGCATCGTTTTAACGCAATAGTCATGGGATTGCTCATTTTGATGCTAATCAAATTAGAACGAAGTAATACGACTCCTAATCACCTCTTTCTTTGACAATTTTATTGAACCAATGAAACAATAAGAAGGTCTCCTTAAATAAAGACTTGTGTGAGATGTATGCATTGTTTTGAACGTGATAGTAATGTGATTGCTCCTTTTGATGCTAATCAAACTAGAATGAAGTTATCGGACTCCTAATCACCTCTTTCTTTGACAATTTTAGAGAACCAATGAAAAAAATTAGAAGGTCTTCTAAATGAAGACTTGTGTGATATGTACGCATGGTTTTGGACGCGATAGTAATGGTTTTCTCCTTTTGAAGATAATCAAAGTAGAACAAAGTAATACAACTCTTAATCACCTCTTTGTTTGTAAATTTTAAACAACCAATGAAGCAATTTGAAGTTCTCCCTAAATGAAGATTTTTGTGAGATCTACGCATCGTTTTGGAACGCGATAGTGATAGGATTGCTTCTGTTGATGCTAATTTCAAGACACGAAGTAGTAGGACTCATAATCACCTATATTTTGACAATTTGAGAGAACTAATTAACAATAAGAAGTTCTCCCTAAATGAAGACTTGTGTTAGATGTACAGATAGTTTTGAAGGGCACTAGTGATAGGATTGCTCCTTTTTGATGCTAATCAAATTAGAACGAAGTCATAGGACTCATAATCACCTCTTTCTTTGATAATTTGAGAGAACCCAATGAAACAATAAGAAGGTCTCCCTAAATTCAAGACTTGTGTGAGATGTACGCATCGTTTTAAACGCGATAGTTATGGGATTGCTCCTTTTGAAGTGAATCAAATTAGAACGAAGTAATAGGACTCCTAATCACCTCTTTCTTGATAATTTTAGAGAACCAATGAAAACAATAAAAAGGTCTCCCTAAATGAAGACTTGTGTGAGATGTACGCTTGGTTTGGACGCGATAGTCATGGGTTTCTCCTTTGACGCTAATCAACTAGAACTAAGTATACAACTCTTAATCACCTTTTTCTTTGTAAATTTGAAACATTCATGAACAATATGAAGGTCTATCTACATGAAGACTTGTGTGAGATCTACGCATCGTTTTGAAGCGATAGTGATGGATTGCTCCTTTTGATGTCTATTTCAACTAGAAGGAGTAATAGGACTCATAAGCACCTATATTTTTACAAGTTGAGAGAACTAATGGAACAGTAAGAAGGTTTCCTAAATGGAAACTTGTGTGAGATGTACGGATGAATTTGAAGGCCCTAGTGATATGATTGCTTTTTTTGATGCAAATCAAACTAAAAACGAATTCATAGGCCTTATAATCACTTCTTTCTTTGACAATTTGAGAAAACCAATTAAACAATAAGAAGGTCTCCCTAAATCAAGACTTGTGTGAGATGTACGCATGGTTTTTAACGCCTTAGTCATGGGATTGCTTCTTTTGTTGCTAATCAAATTAGAACGAAGTAATAGGACTCGTAATCACCTCTTTCTTTGATAATTTTAGAGAACCAATGAAACAATAGAAAGTCCCTTAAATGAAGAATTGTGTGAGATGTTACGCATCGTTTTGAACGTGATAGTAATGAGATTGCTCCTTTTGATGCAAATAACACTAAAACGAAGTCATAGGACTCATAATCACCTCTTCTTTGTAGAATTTGAGAAAAACCAATTAAACAATAAGAAGGTCTCCCTAAATCAAGACTTGTGAGATATGCACGCATCGTTTGTAACAGCAATAGTCATGCGATTGCTCATTTTGATGCTAATCAAATTAGAACGAAGTAATACGACTCCTAATCACCTCTTTCTTTGACAATTTTATTGAACCAATGAAACAATAAGAAGGTCTCCTTAAATAAGACTTGTGTGAGATAGTATGCATCAGTTTTGAACGTGATAGTAATGTGATTGCTCCTTTGATGCTAATCAAACTAGAATGAAGTTATCGGACTCCTAATCACCTCTTTCTTTGACAATTTTAGAGAACCAATGAAAAAAATTAGAAGGTCTTCTTAAATGAAGACTTGTGTGTGATATGTACGCATGGTTTTGGACGCGATAGTATGGTTTTTCTCCTTTGAAGATAATCAAAGTAGAACAAAGTAATACAACTCTTAATCACCTCTTGTTTGTAAATTTGAAACAACCATGAAACAATTTGAAGTTCTCCCTAAATGAAAGATTTGTGTGAGATCTACGCATCGTTTTGGACGCGATAGTGATAGGATTGCTTCTGTTTGATGCTAATTTCAACTAGAACAAAGTAGTAGGACTCTAATCACCTATATTTTGACAATTTGAGAGAACTAATTAAACAATAAGTAGTTCTCCCTAAATGAAGACTTGTGTTAGATGTACAGATAGTTTTGAAGGCACTAGTGATAGGATTGCTCCTTTTGATACTAATCAAATTAGAAAGAAGTCATAGGACTCATAATCACCTCTTTCTTTGATAATTTGAGAGAACCAATGAAACAATAAGAAGGTCTCCCTAAATCAAGACTTGTGTGAGATGTACGATCGTTTTTAACGCGATAGTTATGAGATTGCTCCTTTTGAAGTTAATCAAATTAGAACGAAGTAATAGGACCTCCTAATCACCTCTTTCTTTGATAATTTTAGAGAACCAATGAAACAATAAAAAGGTCTCCCTAAATGAAGACTTGTGTGAGATGTACGCATGGTTTTGAACGCGATAGTCATGGGTTTCTCCTTTTGACGCTAATCAAACTAGAACTAAGTCATACAACTCTTAATCACCTTTTTCTTTGTAAATTTGAAACATTCAATGAACAATATGAAGGTCTCTCTAAATGAAGACTTGTGTGAGATCTACGCATCGTTTTGGACGCGATAGTGATGGTATTGCTCCTTTTGATTCTAATTTCAACTAGAAGAAGTAATAGGACTCATAAGCACCTATATTTTTACAATTTGAGAGAACTAATGGAATAGTAAGAAGGTTTCCCTAAATGGAAACTTGTGTGAGATGTACGGATAATTTTGAAGGCCCTAGTGATATGATTGCTTCTTTGATGCAAATCAAAGTAAAACGAATTCATAGGCGTTATAATCACTTCTTTCTTTGACAATTTGAGAAAACCAATTAAACAATAAGACGGTCTCCCTAAATCAAGACTTGTGTGAGATGTACGCATGGTATTTTAACGCCTTAGTCATGGGATTGCTTCTTTGATGCTAATCAAATTAGAACGAAGTAATAGGACTCGTAATCACCTCTTTCTTTGATAATTTTAGAGAACTAATGAAACAATAAGAAAGTTCCCTTAAATAAAGACTTGTGTGAGATGTACGCATCGTTTTGAACGTGATAGTAATGAGATTGTCCTTTTGATGCAAATAACACTAAAACGAAGTCATAGGACTCATAATCACCTCTTTCTTTGAGAATCTGAGAAAACCAATTAAACAATAAGAGGTCCTCCTAAATCAAGACTTGTGAGATATGCACGCATCGTTTTTTAACGCAATAGTCATGCGATTGCTCATTTGATGCCTAATCAAATTAGAACGAAGTAATACGACTCCTAATCACCTCTTTCTTTGATAATTTTATTGAACCAATGAAACAATAAGAATGGTCTCCTTAAATAAAGACTTGTGTGAGATGTATGCATGTTTTGAACGTGATAGTAATGTGATTGCTGCCTTTTGATGCTAATCAAACTAGAATGAAGTTATCGGACTCCTAATCACCTCTTTCTTTGACAATTTTAGAGAACTAATGAAAAAAAATTAGAAGGTCTTCCTAAATGAAGACTTGTGTGTGATATGTACGCGACATGGTTTGGACGGATAGTAATGGTTTTCTCCTTCTGAAGATAATCAAAGTAGAACAAAGTAATACAACTCTTAATCACCTCTTTGTTTTTTAAATTTGAAACAACCAATGAAACAATTTGAAGTTCTCCCTAAATGAAAATTTGTGTGAGATCTACGCATCGTTTTAGGCGCGATAGTGATAGGATTGCTTCTTTTGATGCTAATTTCAACTATAACAAAGTAGTAGGACTCATAATCACCTATATTTTGACAATTTGAGAGAACTAATTAAACAATAAGTAGTTCTCCCTAAATGAAGACTTGTGTTAGATGTACAGATAGTTTTGAAGGCACTAGTGATAGATTGCTCCTTTTGATACTAATCAAATTAGAAAGAAGTCATAGGACTCATAATCACCCTCTTTCTTTGATAATTTGAGAGAACCAATGAAACAATAAGAAGGTCTCCCTAAATCAAGACTTGTGTGAGATGTACGTATCGTTTTTAACGCGATAGTTATGAGATTGCTCCTTTTGAAGTTAATCAAATTAGAACGAAGTAATAGGACTCCTAATCACCTCTTTCTTTGATAATTTTAGAGAACCAATGAAACAATAAAAAGGTCTCCCTAAATGAAGACTTGTGTGAGATGTACGCATGGTTTTGAACGCGATAGTCATGGGTTTCTCCTTTTGACGCTAATCAAACTAGAACTAAGTCATACAACTCTTAATCAGCTTTTCTTTGTAAATTTGAAACATTCAATGAAACAATATGAAGGTCTCTCTAAATGAAGACTTGTGTGAGATCTACGCATCGTTTTGGACGCGATAGTGATGGTATTGCTCCTTTTGATTCTAATTTCAACTAGAAGAAAGTATAGGACTCATAAGCACCTATATTTTTACAATTTGAGAGAACTAATGGAATAGTAAGAAGGTTTCCCTAAATGGAAACTTGTGTGAGATGTACGGATAATTTTGAAGGCCCTAGTGATATGATTGCTTCTTTTGATGCAAATCAAAGTAAAACGAATTCATAGGCGTTATAATCACTTCTTTCTTTGACAATTTGAGAAAACCAATTAAACAATAAGACGGTCTCCCTAAATCAAGACTTGTGTGAGATGTACGCATGATTTTTAATGCCTTAGTCATGGGATTGCTTCTTTTGATGCTAATCAAATTAGAACGAAGTAATAGGACTCGTAATCACCTCTTTCTTTGATAATTTTAGAGAACTAATGAAACAATAAGAAAGTCTCCTTAAATAAAGACTTGTGTGAGATGTACGAATCGTTTTGAACGTGATAGTAATGAGATTGCTCCTTTTGATGCAAATAACACTAAAACGAAGTCATAGGACTCATAATCACCTCTTTATTTGAGAATTTGAGAAAACCAATTAAATACTAAGAAGGTCTCCCTAAATCAAGACTTGTGAGATATGCACGCATCGTTTTTAACACAATAGTCATGGGATTGCTCATTTTGATGCTAATCAAATTAGAACGAAGTAATACGACTCCTAATCACCTCTTTCTTTGACAATTTTATTGAATCAATGAAACAATAAGAAGGTCTCCTTAATAAAGACTTGTGTGAGATGTATGCATCGTTTTGAATGTGATAGTAATACGATTGCTCCTTTTTATGCTAATCAAACTAGAATGAAGTTATCGGACTCCTAATGACCTCTTCTTTTTGACAATTTTAGAGAACCAATGAAAAAAATTAGAAGGTCTTCCTAAATGAAGACTTGTGTGATATGAACGCATGGTTTTGGACGCGATAGTAATGGTTTTCTCTCGTTTGAAGATAATCAAAGTAGAACAAAGTAATACAACTCTTAATCACCTCTTTGTTTGTAAATTTGAAACAACCAATGAAACAATTTGAAGTTCTGCCTAAATGAAGATTTTTGTGAGATCTACGCATCGTTTTGGACGCGATAGTGATAGGATTGATTCTGTTGATGCTTATTTCACCTAGAACGAAGTAGTAGGACTCATAATCACCTATATTTTGACAATTTGAGAGAACTAATGAAACAATAAGAAGTTCTCCCTAAATGAAGACTTGTGTTAGATGTACAGATAGTTTTGCAGGCACTAGTGATAGGATTGCTCCTTTTGATGCTAATCAAATTAGAACGAAGTCATAAGACTCATAATCACCTATTTCTTTGATAATTTGAGAGAACCAATGAAACAATAAGAAGGTCTCCCTAAATCAAGACTTCTGCGAGATGTACGCATCGTTTTTAACGCGATAGTTATGGGATTGCTCCTTTTGAAGTGAATCAAATTAGAACGAAGTAATAGGACTCCTAATCACCCTCTTTCTTTGATAATTTTAGAGAACCAATGAAACAATAAAAAGGTCTCCCTAAATGAAGACTTGTGTGTGAGATGTACGCTTGGTTTTGGACGCGATAGTCATGGGTTTCTCCTTTTGACGCTAATCAAACTAGAACTAAGTAATATAACTCTTAATCACCTTTTTCTTTGTAAATTTGAAACATTCAATGAAACAATATGAAGGTCTATCTAAATGAAGACTTGTGTGAGATCTACGCATCGTTTTGGACGCGATAGTGATGGGATTGCTCCTTTTGATGCTAATTTCAACTAGAAGGAAGTAATAGGACTCATAAGCACCTATATTTTTACAAGTTGAGAGAACTAATGGAACAGTAAGAAGGTTTCCCTAAATGGAACTTGTGTGAGATGTACGGATGATTTGAAGGCCCTAGTGATATGATTGCTTTTTTTGATGCAAATCAAACTAAAACGAATTCATAGGCCTTATAATCACTTATTTCTTTGACAATTTGGGAAAACAGATTAAACAATAAGAAGGTCTCCCTAAATCAAGACTTGTGTGAGATGTACGCATGGTTTTTAACGCCTTAGTCATGGGATTGCTTCTTTTGTTGCTAATCAAATTAGAACGAAGTAATAGGACTCGTAATCACCTCTTTCTTTGATAATTTTAGAGAACCAATGAAACAATAAGAAAGTCTCCTTAAATAAAGACTTGTGTGAGATGTTCGCATCGTTTTGAACGTGATAGTAATGAGATTGCTCCTTTTGATGCAAATAACACTAAAACGAAGTCATAGGACTCATAATCACCTCTTCTTTGAGAATCTGAGAAAACCAATTAAACAATAAGAAGGTCTCCCTAAATCAAGACTTGTGAGATATGCACGCATCGTTTTTAACGCAATAGTCATGCGATTGCTCATTTTGATGCTAATCAAATTAGAACCAAGTAATACGACTCCTAATCACCTCTTTCTTTGATAATTTTATTGAACCAATGAAACAATAAGATGGTCTCCTTAAATAAAGACTTGTGTGAGATGTATGCATCGTTTTGAACGTGATAGTAATGTGATTGCTGCCTTTGATGCTAATCAAACTAGAATGAAGTTATCGGACTCCTAATCACCTCTTTCTTTGACAATTTTAGAGAACTAATGAAAAAAATTAGAAGGTCTTCCTAAATGAAGACTTGTGTGTGATATGTACGCGCATGGTTTTGGACGGATAGTAATGGTTTTCTCCTTCTGAAGATAATCAAAGTAGAACAAAGTAATACAACTCTTAATCACCTCTTTGTTTTTAAATTTGAAACAACCAATGAAACAATTTGAAGTTCTCCCTAAATGAAAATTTGTGTGAGATCTACGCATCGTTTTGGACGCGATAGTGATAGGATTGCTTCTATTGATGCTAATTTCAACTATAACAAAGTAGTAGGACTCATAATCACCTATATTTTGACAATTTGAGAGAACTAATTAAACAATAAGTAGTTCTCCCTAAATGAAGACTTGTGTTAGATGTACAGATAGTTTTGAAGGCACTAGTGATAGGATTGCTCCTTTTGATACTAATCAAATTAGAAAGAAGTCATAGGACTCATAATCACCTCTTTCTTTGATAATTTGAGAGAACCAATGAAACAATAAGAAGGTCTCCCTAAATCAAGACTTGTGTGAGATGTACGTATCGTTTTTAACGCGATAGTTATGAGATTGCTCCTTTTGAAGTTAATCAAATTAGAACGAAGTAATAGGACTCCTAATCACCTCTTTCTTTGATAATTTTAGAGAACCAATGAAACAATAAAAAGGTCTCCCTAAATGAAGACTTGTGTGAGATGTACGCATGGTTTTGAACGCGATAGTCATGGGTTTCTCCTTTTGACGCTAATCAAACTAGAACTAAGTCATACAACTCTTAATCACCTTTTTCTTTGTAAATTTGAAACATTCAATGAAACAATATGAAGGTCTCTCTAAATGAAGACTTGTGTGAGATCTACGCATCGTTTTGGACGCGATAGTGATGGTATTGCTCCTTTTGATTCTAATTTCAACTAGAAGAAAGTATAGGACTCATAAGCACCTATATTTTTACAATTTGAGAGAACTAATGGAATAGTAAGAAGGTTTCCCTAAATGGAAACTTGTGTGAGATGTACGGATAATTTTGAAGGCCCTAGTGATATGATTGCTTCTTTTGATGCAAATCAAAGTAAAACGAATTCATAGGCGTTATAATCACTTCTTTCTTTGACAATTTGAGGAAAACCAATTAAACAATAAGACGGTCTCCCTAAATCAAGACTTGTGTGAGATGTACGCATGATTTTTAATGCCTTAGTCATGGGATTGCTTCTTTTGATGCTAATCAAATTAGAACGAAGTAATAGGACTCGTAATCACCTCTTTCTTTGATAATTTTAGAGAACTAATGAAACAATAAGAAAGTCTCCTTAAATAAAGACTTGTGTGAGATGTACGAATCGTTTTGAACGTGATAGTAATGAGATTGCTCCTTTTGATGCAAATAACACTAAAACGAAGTCATAGGACTCATAATCACCTCTTTATTTGAGAATTTGAGAAAACCAATTAAATACTAAGAAGGTCTCCCTAAATCAAGACTTGTGAGATATGCACGCATCGTTTTTAACACAATAGTCATGGGATTGCTCATTTTGATGCTAATCAAATTAGAACGAAGTAATACGACTCCTAATCACCTCTTTCTTTGACAATTTTATTGAATCAATGAAACAATAAGAAGGTCTCCTTAAATAAAGACTTGTGTGAGATGTATGCATCGTTTTGAATGTGATAGTAATACGATTGCTCCTTTTTATGCTAATCAAACTAGAATGAAGTTATCGGACTCCTAATGACCTCTTTTTTTTGACAATTTTAGAGAACCAATGAAAAAATTAGAAGGTCTTCCTAAATGAAGACTTGTGTGATATGAACGCATGGTTTTGGACGCGATAGTAATGGTTTTCTCGTTTTGAAGATAATCAAAGTAGAACAAAGTAATACAACTCTTAATCACCTCTTTGTTTGTAAATTTGAAACAACCAATGAAACAATTTGAAGTTCTGCCTAAATGAAGATTTTTGTGAGATCTACGCATCGTTTTGGACGCGATAGTGATAGGATTGATTCTGTTGATGCTTATTTCACCTAGAACGAAGTAGTAGGACTCATAATCACCTATATTTTGACAATTTGAGAGAACTAATGAAACAATAAGAAGTTCTCCCTAAATGAAGACTTGTGTTAGATGTACAGATAGTTTTGAAGGCACTAGTGATAGGATTGCTCCTTTTGATGCTAATCAAATTAGAACGAAGTCATAAGACTCATAATCACCTCTTTCTTTGATAATTTGAGAGAACCAATGAAACAATAAGAAGGTCTCCCTAAATCAAGACTTCTGCGAGATGTACGCATCGTTTTTAACGCGATAGTTATGGATTGCTCCTTTTGAAGTGAATCAAATTAGAACGAAGTAATAGGACTCCTAATCACCTCTTTCTTTGATAATTTTAGAGAACCAATGAAACAATAAAAAGGTCTCCCTAAATGAAGACTTGTGTGTGAGATGTACGCTTGGTTTTGGACGCGATAGTCATGGGTTTCTCCTTTTGACGCTAATCAAACTAGAACTAAGTAATACAACTCTTAATCACCTTTTTCTTTGTAAATTTGAAACATTCAATGAAACAATATGAAGGTCTATCTAAATGAAGACTTGTGTGAGATCTACGCATCGTTTTGGACGCGATAGTGATGGGATTGCTCCTTTTGATGCTAATTTCAACTAGAAGGAAGTAATAGGACTCATAAGCACCTATATTTTTACAAGTTGAGAGAACTAATGGAACAGTAAGAAGGTTTCCCTAAATGGAAACTTGTGTGAGATGTACGGATGATTTGAAGGCCCTAGTGATATGATTGCTTTTTTTGATGCAAATCAAACTAAAACGAATTCATAGTCCTTATAATCACTTATTTCTTTGACAATTTGGGAAAACAGATTAAACAATAAGAAGGTCTCCCTAAATCAAGACTTGTGTGAGATGTACGCATGGTTTTTAACGCCTTAGTCATGGGATTGCTTCTTTTGTTGCTAATCAAATTAGAACGAAGTAATAGGACTCGTAATCACCTCTTTCTTTGATAATTTTAGAGAACCAATGAAACAATAAGAAAGTCTCCTTAAATAAAGACTTGTGTGAGATGTTCGCATCGTTTTGAACGTGATAGTAATGAGATTGCTCCTTTTGATGCAAATAACACTAAAACGAAGTCATAGGACTCATAATCACCTCTCTCTTTGAGAATCTGAGAAAACCAATTAAACAATAAGAAGGTCTCCCTAAATCAAGACTTGTGAGATATGCACGCATCGTTTTTAACGCAATAGTCATGCGATTGCTCATTTTGATGCTAATCAAATTAGAACCAAGTAATACGACTCCTAATCACCTCTTTCTTTGATAATTTTATTGAACCAATGAAACAATAAGATGGTCTCCTTAAATAAAGACTTGTGTGAGATGTATGCATCGTTTTGAACGTGATAGTAATGTGATTGCTGCCTTTGATGCTAATCAAACTAGAATGAAGTTATCGGACTCCTAATCACCTCTTTCTTTGACAATTTTAGAGAACTAATGAAAAAAATTAGAAGGTCTTCCTAAATGAAGACTTGTGTGTGATATGTACGCGCATGGTTTTGGACGGATAGTAATGGTTTTCTCCTTCTGAAGATAATCAAAGTAAAACAAAGTAATACAACTCTTAATCACCTCTTTGTTTTTAAATTTGAAACAACCAATGAAACAATTTGAAGTTCTCCCTAAATGAAAATTTGTGTGAGATCTACGCATCGTTTTGGACGCGATAGTGATAGGATTGCTTCTATTGATGCTAATTTCAACTATAACAAAGTAGTAGGACTCATAATCACCTATATTTTGACAATTTGAGAGAACTAATTAAACAATAAGTAGTTCTCCCTAAATGAAGACTTGTGTTAGATGTACAGATAGTTTTGAAGGCACTAGTGATAGGATTGCTCCTTTTGATACTAATCAAATTAGAAAGAAGTCATAGGACTCATAATCACCTCTTTCTTTGATAATTTGAGAGAACCAATGAAACAATAAGAAGGTCTCCCTAAATCAAGACTTGTGTGAGATGTACGTATCGTTTTTAACGCGATAGTTATGAGATTGCTCCTTTTGAAGTTAATCAAATTAGAACGAAGTAATAGGACTCCTAATCACCTCTTTCTTTGATAATTTTAGAGAACCAATGAAACAATAAAAAGGTCTCCCTAAATGAAGACTTGTGTGAGATGTACGCATGGTTTTGAACGCGATAGTCATGGGTTTCTCCTTTTGACGCTAATCAAACTAGAACTAAGTCATACAACTCTTAATCACCTTTTTCTTTGTAAATTTGAAACATTCAATGAAACAATATGAAGGTCTCTCTAAATGAAGACTTGTGTGAGATCTACGCATCGTTTTGGACGCGATAGTGATGGTATTGCTCCTTTGATTCTAATTTCAACTAGAAGAAAGTATAGGACTCATAAGCACCTATATTTTTACAATTTGAGAGAACTAATGGAATAGTAAGAAGGTTTCCCTAAATGGAAACTTGTGTGAGATGTACGGATAATTTTGAAGGCCCTAGTGATATGATTGCTTCTTTTGATGCAAATCAAAGTAAAACGAATTCATAGGCGTTATAATCACCTCTTTATTTGAGAATTTGAGAAAACCAATTAAATACTAAGAAGGTCTCCCTAAATCAAGACTTGTGTGAGATGTACGCATGGTTTTTAACGCCTTAGTCATGGGATTGCTTCGTTTGATGCTAATCAAATTAGAACGAAGTAATAGGACTCGTAATCACCTCTTTCTTTGATAATTTTAGAGAACCAATGAAACAATAATAAAGTCTCCTTAAATGAAGACTTGTGTGAGATGTACGCATCGTTTTGAGCGTGATAGTAATGAGATTGCTCCTTTTGATGCAAATAACACTAAAACGAAGTCATAGGACTCATAATCACCTCTCTCTTTGAGAATCTGAGAAAACCAATTAAACAATAAGAAGGTCTCCCTAAATCAAGACTTGTGAGATATGCACGCATCGTTTTTAACGCAATAGTCATGCGATTGCTCGTTTTGATGCTAATCAAATTAGAACCAAGTAATACGACTCCTAATCACCTCTTTCTTTGATAATTTTATTGAACCAATGAAACAATAAGATGGTCTCCTTAAATAAAGACTTGTGTGAGATGTATGCATCGTTTTGAACGTGATAGTAATGTGATTGCTGCCTTTGATGCTAATCAAACTAGAATGAAGTTATCGGACTCCTAATCACCTCTTTCTTTTGACAATTTTAGAGAACTAATGAAAAAAATTAGAAGGTCTTCCTAAATGAAGACTTGTGTGTGATATGTACGCGCATGGTTTTGGACGGATAGTAATGGTTTTCTCCTTCTGAAGATAATCAAAGTAGAACAAAGTAATACAACTCTTAATCACCTCTTTGTTTTTAAATTTGAAACAACCAATGAAACAATTTGAAGTTCTCCCTAAATGAAATTTGTGTGAGATCTACGCATCGTTTTGGACGCGATAGTGATAGGATTGATTCTATTGATGCTAATTTCAACTATAACAAAGTAGTAGGACTCATAATCACCTATATTTTGACAATTTGAGAGAACTAATTAAACAATAAGTAGTTCTCCCTAAATGAAGACTTGTGTTAGATGTACAGATAGTTTTGAAGGCACTAGTGATAGGATTGCTCCTTTTGATACTAATCAA
Source organism: Panax stipuleanatus (assembly GCA_020205555.1). NCBI lineage: Eukaryota > Viridiplantae > Streptophyta > Magnoliopsida > Apiales > Araliaceae > Panax > Panax stipuleanatus. The sequence goes on along the minus strand of JAINUT010002169.1, from coordinate 91,059 downwards.
ATTAGAAAGAAGTCATAGGACTCATAATCACCTCTTTCTTTGATAATTTGAGAGAACCAATGAAACAATAAGAAGGTCTCCCTAAATCAAGACTTGTGTGAGATGTACGTATCGTTTTTAACGCGATAGTTATGAGATTGCTCCTTTTGAAGTTAATCAAATTAGAACGAAGTAATAGGACTCCTAATCACCTCTTTCTTTGATAATTTTAGAGAACCAATGAAACAATAAAAAGGTCTCCCTAAATGAAGACTTGTGTGAGATGTACGCATGGTTTTGAACGCGATAGTCATGGGTTTCTCCTTTTGACGCTAATCAAACTAGAACTAAGTCATACAACTCTTAATCAGCTTTTTCTTTGTAAATTTGAAACATTCAATGAAACAATATGAAGGTCTCTCTAAATGAAGACTTGTGTGAGATCTACGCATCGTTTTGGACGCGATAGTGATGGTATTGCTCCTTTTGATTCTAATTTCAACTAGAAGAAAGTATAGGACTCATAAGTACCTATATTTTTACAATTTGAGAGAACTAATGGAATAGTAAGAAGGTTTCCCTAAATGGAAACTTGTGTGAGATGTACGGATAATTTTGAAGGCCCTAGTGATATGATTGCTTCTTTTGATGCAAATCAAAGTAAAACGAATTCATAGGCGTTATAATCACTTCTTTCTTTGACAATTTGAGAAAACCAATTAAACAATAAGACGGTCTCCCTAAATCAAGACTTGTGTGAGATGTACGCATGATTTTTAATGCCTTAGTCATGGGATTGCTTCTTTTGATGCTAATCAATTAGAACGAAGTAATAGGACTCGTAATCACCTCTTTCTTTGATAATTTTAGAGAACTAATGAAACAATAAGAAAGTCTCCTTAAATAAAGACTTGTGTGAGATGTACGAATCGTTTTGAACGTGATAGTAATGAGATTGCTCCTTTTGATGCAAATAACACTAAAACGAAGTCATAGGACTCATAATCACCTCTTTATTTGAGAATTTGAGAAAACCAATTAAATACTAAGAAGGTCTCCCTAAATCAAGACTTGTGAGATATGCACGCATCGTGTTTAACACAATAGTCATGGGATTGCTCATTTTGATGCTAATCAAATTAGAACGAAGTAATACGACTCCTAATCACCTCTTTCTTTGACAATTTTATTGAATCAATGAAACAATAAGAAGGTCTCCTTAAATAAAGACTTGTGTGAGATGTATGCATCGTTTTGAATGTGATAGTAATACGATTGCTCCTTTTTATGCTAATCAAACTAGAATGAAGTTATCGGACTCCTAATGACCTCTCTTTTTTGACAATTTTAGAGAACCAATGAAAAAAATTAGAAGGTCTTCCTAAATGAAGACTTGTGTGATATGAACGCATGGTTTTGGACGCGATAGTAATGGTTTTCTCGTTTTGAAGATAATCAAAGTAGAACAAAGTAATACAACTCTTAATCACCTCTTTGTTTGTAAATTTGAAACAACCAATGAAACAATTTGAAGTTCTGCCTAAATGAAGATTTTTGTGAGATCTACGCATCGTTTTGGACGCGATAGTGATAGGATTGATTCTGTTGATGCTTATTTCACCTAGAACGAAGTAGTAGGACTCATAATCACCTATATTTGACAATTTGAGAGAACTAATGAAACAATAAGAAGTTCTCCCTAAATGAAGACTTGTGTTAGATGTACAGATAGTTTTGCAGGCACTAGTGATAGGATTGCTCCTTTTGATGCTAATCAAATTAGAACGAAGTCATAAGACTCATAATCACCTATTTCTTTGATAATTTGAGAGAACCAATGAAACAATAAGAAGGTCTCCCTAAATCAAGACTTCTGCGAGATGTACGCATCGTTTTTAACGCGATAGTTATGGGATTGCTCCTTTTGAAGTGAATCAAATTAGAACGAAGTAATAGGACTCCTAATCACCTCTTTCTTTGATAATTTTAGAGAACCAATGAAACAATAAAAAGGTCTCCCTAAATGAAGACTTGTGTGTGAGATGTACGCTTGGTTTTGGACGCGATAGTCATGGGTTTCTCCTTTTGACGCTAATCAAACTAGAACTAAGTAATATAACTCTTAATCACCTTTTTCTTTGTAAATTTGAAACATTCAATGAAACAATATGAAGGTCTATCTAAATGAAGACTTGTGTGAGATCTACGCATCGTTTTGGACGCGATAGTGATGGGATTGCTCCTTTTGATGCTAATTTCAACTAGAAGGAAGTAATAGGACTCATAAGCACCTATATTTTTACAAGTTGAGAGAACTAATGGAACAGTAAGAAGGTTTCCCTAAATGGAAACTTGTGTGAGATGTACGGATGATTTGAAGGCCCTAGTGATATGATTGCTTTTTTTGATGCAAATCAAACTAAAACGAATTCATAGGCCTTATAATCACTTATTTCTTTGACAATTTGGGAAAACAGATTAAACAATAAGAAGGTCTCCCTAAATCAAGACTTGTGTGAGATGTACGCATGGTTTTTAACGCCTTAGTCATGGGATTGCTTCTTTTGTTGCTAATCAAATTAGAACGAAGTAATAGGACTCGTAATCACCTCTTTCTTTGATAATTTTAGAGAACCAATGAAACAATAAGAAAGTCTCCTTAAATAAAGACTTGTGTGAGATGTTCGCATCGTTTTGAACGTGATAGTAATGAGATTGCTCCTTTTGATGCAAATAACACTAAAACGAAGTCATAGGACTCATAATCACCTCTCTCTTTGAGAATCTGAGAAAACCAATTAAACAATAAGAAGGTCTCCCTAAATCAAGACTTGTGAGATATGCACGCATCGTTTTTAACGCAATAGTCATGCGATTGCTCATTTTGATGCTAATCAAATTAGAACCAAGTAATACGACTCCTAATCACCTCTTTCTTTGATAATTTTATTGAACCAATGAAACAATAAGATGGTCTCCTTAAATAAAGACTTGTGTGAGATGTATGCATCGTTTTGAACGTGATAGTAATGTGATTGCTGCCTTTGATGCTAATCAAACTAGAATGAAGTTATCGGACTCCTAATCACCTCTTTCTTTGACAATTTTAGAGAACTAATGAAAAAAATTAGAAGGTCTTCCTAAATGAAGACTTGTGTGTGATATGTACGCGCATGGTTTTGGACGGATAGTAATGGTTTTCTCCTTCTGAAGATAATCAAAGTAGAAACAAAGTAATACAACTCTTAATCACCTCTTTGTTTTTAAATTTGAAACAACCAATGAAACAATTTGAAGTTCTCCCTAAATGAAAATTTGTGTGAGATCTACGCATCGTTTTGGACGCGATAGTGATAGGATTGCTTCTATTGATGCTAATTTCAACTATAACAAAGTAGTAGGACTCATAATCACCTATATTTTGACAATTTGAGAGAACTAATTAAACAATAAGTAGTTCTCCCTAAATGAAGACTTGTGTTAGATGTACAGATAGTTTTGAAGGCACTAGTGATAGGATTGCTCCTTTTGATACTAATCAAATTAGAAAGAAGTCATAGGACTCATAATCACCTCTTTCTTTGATAATTTGAGAGAACCAATGAAACAATAAGAAGGTCTCCCTAAATCAAGACTTGTGTGAGATGTACGTATCGTTTTTAACGCGATAGTTATGAGATTGCTCCTTTTGAAGTTAATCAAATTAGAACGAAGTAATAGGACTCCTAATCACCTCTTTCTTTGATAATTTTAGAGAACCAATGAAACAATAAAAAGGTCTCCCTAAATGAAGACTTGTGTGAGATGTACGCATGGTTTTGAACGCGATAGTCATGGGTTTCTCCTTTTGACGCTAATCAAACTAGAACTAAGTCATACAACTCTTAATCACCTTTTTCTTTGTAAATTTGAAACATTCAATGAAACAATATGAAGGTCTCTCTAAATGAAGACTTGTGTGAGATCTACGCATCGTTTTGGACGCGATAGTGATGGTATTGCTCCTTTTGATTCTAATTTCAACTAGAAGAAAGTATAGGACTCATAAGCACCTATATTTTTACAATTTGAGAGAACTAATGGAATAGTAAGAAGGTTTCCCTAAATGGAAACTTGTGTGAGATGTACGGATAATTTTGAAGGCCCTAGTGATATGATTGCTTCTTTTGATGCAAATCAAAGTAAAACGAATTCATAGGCGTTATAATCACTTCTTTCTTTGACAATTTGAGAAAACCAATTAAACAATAAGACGGTCTCCCTAAATCAAGACTTGTGTGAGATGTACGCATGATTTTTAATGCCTTAGTCATGGGATTGCTTCTTTTGATGCTAATCAAATTAGAACGAAGTAATAGGACTCGTAATCACCTCTTTCTTTGATAATTTTAGAGAACTAATGAAACAATAAGAAAGTCTCCTTAAATAAAGACTTGTGTGAGATGTACGAATCGTTTTGAACGTGATAGTAATGAGATTGCTCCTTTTGATGCAAATAACACTAAAACGAAGTCATAGGACTCATAATCACCTCTTTATTTGAGAATTTGAGAAAACCAATTAAATACTAAGAAGGTCTCCCTAAATCAAGACTTGTGAGATATGCACGCATCGTTTTTAACACAATAGTCATGGGATTGCTCATTTTGATGCTAATCAAATTAGAACGAAGTAATACGACTCCTAATCACCTCTTTCTTTGACAATTTTATTGAATCAATGAAACAATAAGAAGGTCTCCTTAAATAAAGACTTGTGTGAGATGTATGCATCGTTTTGAATGTGATAGTAATACGATTGCTCCTTTTTATGCTAATCAAACTAGAATGAAGTTATCGGACTCCTAATGACCTCTTTTTTTTGACAATTTTAGAGAACCAATGAAAAAAATTAGAAGGTCTTCCTAAATGAAGACTTGTGTGATATGAACGCATGGTTTTGGACGCGATAGTAATGGTTTTCTCGTTTTGAAGATAATCAAAGTAGAACAAAGTAATACAACTCTTAATCACCTCTTTGTTTGTAAATTTGAAACAACCAATGAAACAATTTGAAGTTCTGCCTAAATGAAGATTTTTGTGAGATCTACGCATCGTTTTGGACGCGATAGTGATAGGATTGATTCTGTTGATGCTTATTTCACCTAGAACGAAGTAGTAGGACTCATAATCACCTATATTTTGACAATTTGAGAGAACTAATGAAACAATAAGAAGTTCTCCCTAAATGAAGACTTGTGTTAGATGTACAGATAGTTTTGAAGGCACTAGTGATAGGATTGCTCCTTTTGATGCTAATCAAATTAGAACGAAGTCATAAGACTCATAATCACCTCTTTCTTTGATAATTTGAGAGAACCAATGAAACAATAAGAAGGTCTCCCTAAATCAAGACTTCTGCGAGATGTACGCATCGTTTTTAACGCGATAGTTATGGGATTGCTCCTTTTGAAGTGAATCAAATTAGAACGAAGTAATAGGACTCCTAATCACCTCTTTCTTTGATAATTTTAGAGAACCAATGAAACAATAAAAAGGTCTCCCTAAATGAAGACTTGTGTGTGAGATGTACGCTTGGTTTTGGACGCGATAGTCATGGGTTTCTCCTTTTGACGCTAATCAAACTAGAACTAAGTAATACAACTCTTAATCACCTTTTTCTTTGTAAATTTGAAACATTCAATGAAACAATATGAAGGTCTATCTAAATGAAGACTTGTGTGAGATCTACGCATCGTTTTGGACGCGATAGTGATGGGATTGCTCCTTTTGATGCTAATTTCAACTAGAAGGAAGTAATAGGACTCATAAGCACCTATATTTTTACAAGTTGAGAGAACTAATGGAACAGTAAGAAGGTTTCCCTAAATGGAAACTTGTGTGAGATGTACGGATGATTTGAAGGCCCTAGTGATATGATTGCTTTTTTTGATGCAAATCAAACTAAAACGAATTCATAGGCCTTATAATCACTTATTTCTTTAACAATTTGGGAAAACAGATTAAACAATAAGAAGGTCTCCCTAAATCAAGACTTGTGTGAGATGTACGCATGGTTTTTAACGCCTAAGTCATGGGATTGCTTCGTTTGATGCTAATCAAATTAGAACGAAGTAATAGGACTCGTAATCACCTCTTTCTTTGACAATTTTAGAGAACCAATGAAACAATAATAAAGTCTCCTTAAATGAAGACTTGTGTGAGATGTACGCATCGTTTTGAGCGTGATAGTAATGACATTGCTCTTTTTGATGCAAATAACACTAAAACGAAGTCATAGGACTCATAATCACCTCTTTCTTTGAGAATTTGAGAAAACCAATTAAACAATAAGAAGGTCTCCCTAAATTAAGACTTGTGAGATATGCACGCATCGTTTTTAACTCAATAGTCATGGGATTGCTCATTTTGATGCTAATCAAATTAGAACGAAGTAATACGACTCCTAATCACCTCTTTCTTTGACAATTTTATTGAACCAATAAAACAATAAGAAGGTCTCCTTAAATAAAGACTTGTGTGAGATGTATGCTTTGTTTTGAACGTGATAGTAATGTGATTGCTCCTTTTGATGCTAATCAAACTAGAATGAAGTTATCGGACTCCTAATCACCTCTTTCTTTGACCATTTTAGAGAACCAATGAAAAAAATTAGAAGGTCTTCCTAAATGAAGACTTGTGTGATATGTACGCATGGTTTTGGACGCGATAGTAATGGTTTTCTCCTTTTGAAGATAATCAAAGTAGAACAAAGTAATACAACTCTTAATCAACTCTTTGTTTGTAAATTTGAAACAACCAATGAAACAATTTGAAGTTCTCCCTAAATGAAGATTTTTGTGAGATCTACGCATTTACGGTCACGATGTTTGAATCTGAGAACAAGGAAACAAGGGAAGGCATCAAAATCGCTGTCCCCACGTGCTTCAATTACACTCTAAACAAACAGACAGAGAGCAGAGCAGAGCTGAGCAGAGCCCCTCTCTCTCTCTCTCTCAAGTCTCGTCTATAAATTAGATGAATCCCTTGGCCCTCCCTCTCTTCACAGTTCACTCTCCCCCCTCCAAATGACAAATTAATTAACTAAAAGTAAAAGGTGTGTGTATATAGAGATAGATTATAATAGCCCTCCCACCTCAACCAACAATTGAACCATAACATAATTTCCCCACTTTGTCTCTCTTCTTTCTATTTCTGTAAAGAATAACAAACAAAAATGGAAAGACTAGCCCTTGGCCATGACATTGAGTACCAACTCTATTGGGAAACCAATAGATTCTATCAAGCTGAAGAACCTGACAGGTATGGTATTTAGTTGGTATTAACAATCAAAAATCTTTCTTCCAGCCTTAATTTTACATACATAATTTTTTTTTTCTGCGGATTAACTACGTATAATTATATACTTGTAATCAATTGATTTGAGCAGCTTGGTATTAGATGAGACATTATCGGGCTACTACGATTCCAGTTCGTCGGAAGGCGCACAGTCATCGGCGGTGACGGCATCATCTAAGAACATTGTTTCCGAGAGAAACAGATGAAAAAAGCTCCTTGACAGACTCTATGCTCTTGGAGTTGTGGTCCCCAACATTACTAATGTAAGGTTTAAAATATACACCACTCAGCGAATGGCTAATGGCTAATGATAATCTTTTGTACAATACTAATTAATTAAGTATGTATAATAATGCAAATATGCAGTATTAAATTTGGTTTTGCTCTTTCTATATATATTAAATTAAACAAGTGATTTGTTCGTTAGATGGATAAGGCACCCATAATTAAAGACGCCATCAACTATATTAAAGAATTACATGGACAAGAGAGAAGAATTGAAGCAGAAATTTCAGAACTCGAATCCATGGCATCCAAGAAAAATAATTTCTTCCACGATTTTGATCAAGATCAAACACAATTTGAAGTTCTCCCTAAACGATAGTGATGGGATTGCTCCTTTTTATGCTAATGTCAACTAGAACGAAGTAATAGGACTCATAATCACCTCTATTTTTATAATTTGAGAGAACTAATGAAACCGTAAGAAGGTTTTCCTAAATGAAGACTTGTGTGAGATGACGGATAATTTTGAAGGTGCTAGTGATAGGATTTCTTCTTTTGATGCAAATTAAACTAAAACGAAGTCATAGGACTCATAATCCCCTCGTTCTTTGACAATTTGAGAAAACCAATTAAACAATAAGAAGGTCTCCTGTGAGAGATGCACACATCGTTTTTAACACGATAGTCATGAGATTGCTCATTTTGTTGCTAATCAAATTACAACGAAGTAATAGGCCTCCTAATCAACTCTTTCTTTGACAATTTTACAAAACCAATGAAACAATAAGAAGGTCTCCTTAAATGAAGACTTGTGTGAGATGTACGCATCATTTTGAACATGATAGTAATGGATTGCTCCTTTTGATGCTAATCAAACTAGAACGAAGTTATAGGACTCCTGATCACCTCTTTCTTTGAAAATTTTAGAGAACCAATGAAAAAAATAAGAAGGTCTCCCTAAATGAAGACTTGTGTGAGATGTACGCATGGTTTTGAACGCGATAGTCATGGGTTTCATCTTTTGACGCTAATCAAACTAGAACGAAAGTAATAGAACTCATAATCACCTATATTTTGACAATTTGAGAGAGCTAATGAAACTATAAGAAGGTCTCCGTAAATGATGACTTGTGTGAGATGTATAGATCGTTTTGAAAGCACTAGTGATAGGATTGCTCCTTTTGATGCTAATCAAACTAGAACGAAGTCATAGGACTCATAATCACCTCTTTCTTTGATAATGTGAGAGAACCAATGAAACAATAAGAAGTTCTCCCTAAATGAAGACTTGTGTTAGATGTACAGATAGTTTTGAAGGCACTAGTGATAGGATTGCTCCTTTTGATGCTAATCAAATTAGAACGAAGTCATAAGACTCATAATCACCTCTTTCTTTGATAATTTGAGAGAACCAATGAAACAATAAGAAGGTCTCCCTAAATCAAGACTTCTGCGAGATGTACGCATCGTTTTTAACGCGATAGTTATGGGATTGCTCCTTTTGAAGTGAATCAAATTAGAACGAAGTAATAGGACTCCTAATCACCTCTTTCTTTGATAATTTTAGAGAACCAATGAAACAATAAAAGGTCTCCCTAAATGAAGACTTGTGTGTGAGATGTACGCTTGGTTTTGGACGCGATAGTCATGGGTTTCTCCTTTTGACGCTAATCAAACTAGAACTAAGTAATACAACTCTTAATCACCTTTTTCTTTGTAAATTTGAAACATTCAATGAAACAATATGAAGGTCTATCTAAATGAAGACTTGTGTGAGATCTACGCATCGTTTTGGACGCGATAGTGATGGGATTGCTCCTTTTGATGCTAATTTCAACTAGAAGGAAGTAATAGGACTCATAAGCACCTATATTTTTACAAGTTGAGAGAACTAATGGAACAGTAAGAAGGTTTCCCTAAATGGAAACTTGTGTGAGATGTACGGATGATTTGAAGGCCCTAGTGATATGATTGCTTTTTTTGATGCAAATCAAACTAAAACGAATTCATAGTCCTTATAATCACTTATTTCTTTGACAATTTGGGAAAACAGATTAAACAATAAGAAGGTCTCCCTAAATCAAGACTTGTGTGAGATGTACGCATGGTTTTTAACGCCTAGTCATGGGATTGCTTCTTTTGTTGCTAATCAAATTAGAACGAAGTAATAGGACTCGTAATCACCTCTTTCTTTGATAATTTTAGAGAACCAATGAAACAATAATAAAGTCTCCTTAAATAAAGACTTGTGTGAGATGTTCGCATCGTTTTGAACGTGATAGTAATGAGATTGCTCCTTTTGATGCAAATAACACTAAAACGAAGTCATAGGACTCATAATCACCTCTCTCTTTGAGAATCTGAGAAAACCAATTAAACAATAAGAAGGTCTCCCTAAATCAAGACTTGTGAGATATGCACGCATCGTTTTTAACGCAATAGTCATGCGATTGCTCATTTTGATGCTAATCAAATTAGAACCAAGTAATACGACTCCTAATCACCTCTTTCTTTGATAATTTTATTGAACCAATGAAACAATAAGATGGTCTCCTTAAATAAAGACTTGTGTGAGATGTATGCATCGTTTTGAACGTGATAGTAATGTGATTGCTCCTTTTGATGCTAATCAAACTAGAATGAAGTTATCGGACTCCTAATCACCTCTTTCTTTGACCATTTTAGAGAACCAATGAAAAAAATTAGAAGGTCTTCCTAAATGAAGACTTGTGTGATATGTACGCATGGTTTTGGACGCGATAGTAATGGTTTTCTCCTTTTGAAGATAATCAAAGTAGAACAAAGTAATACAACTCTTAATCAACTCTTTGTTTGTAAATTTGAAACAACCAATGAAACAATTTGAAGTTCTCCCTAAATGAAGATTTTTGTGAGATCTACGCATTTACGGTCACGATGTTTGAATCTGAGAACAAGGAAACAAGGGAAGGCATCAAAATCGCTGTCCCCACGTGCTTCAATTACACTCTAAACAAACAGACAGAGAGCAGAGCAGAGCTGAGCAGAGCCCCTCTCTCTCTCTCTCTCAAGTCTCGTCTATAAATTAGATGAATCCCTTGGCCCTCCCTCTCTTCACAGTTCACTCTCCCCCCTCCAAATGACAAATTAATTAACTAAAAGTAAAAGGTGTGTGTATATAGAGATAGATTATAATAGCCCTCCCACCTCAACCAACAATTGAACCATAACATAATTTCCCCACTTTGTCTCTCTTCTTTCTATTTCTGTAAAGAATAACAAACAAAAATGGAAAGACTAGCCCTTGGCCATGACATTGAGTACCAACTCTATTGGGAAACCAATAGATTCTATCAAGCTGAAGAACCTGACAGGTATGGTATTTAGTTGGTATTAACAATCAAAAATCTTTCTTCCAGCCTTAATTTTACATACATAATTTTTTTTTTCTGCGGATTAACTACGTATAATTATATACTTGTAATCAATTGATTTGAGCAGCTTGGTATTAGATGAGACATTATCGGGCTACTACGATTCCAGTTCGTCGGAAGGCGCACAGTCATCGGCGGTGACGGCATCATCTAAGAACATTGTTTCCGAGAGAAACAGATGAAAAAAGCTCCTTGACAGACTCTATGCTCTTGGAGTTGTGGTCCCCAACATTACTAATGTAAGGTTTAAAATATACACCACTCAGCGAATGGCTAATGGCTAATGATAATCTTTTGTACAATACTAATTAATTAAGTATGTAATAATAATGCAAATATGCAGTATTAAATTTGGTTTTGCTCTTTCTATATATATTAAATTAAACAAGTGATTTGTTCGTTAGATGGATAAGGCACCCATAATTAAAGACGCCATCAACTATATTAAAGAATTACATGGACAAGAGAGAAGAATTGAAGCAGAAATTTCAGAACTCGAATCCATGGCATCCAAGAAAAATAATTTCTTCCACGATTTTGATCAAGATCAAACACAATTTGAAGTTCTCCCTAAACGATAGTGATGGGATTGCTCCTTTTTATGCTAATGTCAACTAGAACGAAGTAATAGGACTCATAATCACCTCTATTTTTATAATTTGAGAGAACTAATGAAACCGTAAGAAGGTTTTCCTAAATGAAGACTTGTGTGAGATGACGGATAATTTTGAAGGTGCTAGTGATAGGATTTCTTCTTTTGATGCAAATTAAACTAAAACGAAGTCATAGGACTCATAATCCCCTCGTTCTTTGACAATTTGAGAAAACCAATTAAACAATAAGAAGGTCTCCTGTGAGAGATGCACACATCGTTTTTAACACGATAGTCATGAGATTGCTCATTTTGTTGCTAATCAAATTACAACGAAGTAATAGGCCTCCTAATCAACTCTTTCTTTGACAATTTTACAAAACCAATGAAACAATAAGAAGGTCTCCTTAAATGAAGACTTGTGTGAGATGTACGCATCATTTTGAACATGATAGTAATGGGATTGCTCCTTTTGATGCTAATCAAACTAGAACAAAGTTATAGGACTCCTGATCACCTCTTTCTTTGAAAATTTTAGAGAACCAATGAAAAAAATAAGAAGGTCTCCCTAAATGAAGACTTGTGTGAGATGTACGCATGGTTTTGAACGCGATAGTCATGGGTTTCATCTTTTGACGCTAATCAAACTAGAACGAAGTAATACAACTCTTAATCACCTCTTTCTTTGTAAATTTGAAACAACTAATGAAACAAAATAAAGTTCTCCCTAAATGAAGACTTGTGTGAGATCTACACATCGTTTTGGACGCGATAGTGATGGATTGCTCCTTTTGATGCTAATTTAAACTAGAACGAAGTAATAGGACTCGGAATCACCTATATTTTGATAATTTGAGAGAACAAATGAAACAATAAGTTTCCCCTAATTAAAGACTTGTGTGAGATGTTCAGATCGTTTTGAAGGCACTTGTGATAGGATTGCTCCTTTTGATGCTAATCAAACTAGAGCGAAGTCATAGGACTCATAATCACCTCTTTCTTTGAAAATTTGAGAGAATCAATGAAACAATAAGAAGGTCTCCCAAAATCAAGACCTGTGTGAGATGTACGCATCGTTTTTAACACGATTGTTATGGGATTGATCCTTTTGATGAAAATCAAATTAGAACGAAGTAATAGGACTTATAATCACCTCTTTCTTTGATAATTTGAGAGAACCCATGAAACAATAAGGTCTCTCTAAATCAAGACTTGTGTGAGATGTACGCATCGTTTTTAACGCTATAGTTATGGGATTGCTCTTTTTGAAGCTAATCAAATTAGAACGAAGTAATAGGACTTCTAATCACCTCTTTCTTTGACAATTTTAGAGAACCAATGAAACAATAAGAAGGTCTCCCTAAATGAAGACTTGTGTGAGATGTACGCATGGTTTTGAACGCAATAATCATGGGTTTCTCCCTTTAACGCTAATCAAACTTGAACGAAATAATACAATCACCTCTTTCTTTGAAAATTGAAAACAACCAATGAAACAATAGGAAGGTCTCTCTAAATGAAGACTATTGTGAGATCTACGCATCGTTTTGGACGCGATAGTGATGGGATTGCTAATTTTGATGCTAATTTCAATAAGAATGAAGTAATAGGACTCATAATTACCTATATTTTTAAAATTTGAGAGAACTAATGAAATAGTAAGAAGGTTTTCCTAAATGAAGACTTGTGCGAGATGTACAGATAATTTTGAAGGCGCTAGTGATAGGATTGCTTCTTTTGATGCAAATCAAACTAAAATGAAGTCATAGGACTCATAATCACCTCTTTCTTTGACAATTTGAGAAAACCAATTAAACAATAAGAAGGTCTCCCTAAAACAAGACTTGTGAGAGATGTACGCATCGTTTTTTAAGCGATAGTCATGGGAATGCTCATTTTGATGCTAATCAAATTAGAACAAATTAATACAACTTCTAATCACCTCTTTGTTTGACAATTTTGGAGAACCAATGAAACAATAAGAAGGTCTCCTTAAATAAAAACTTGTGTGAGATGTACGCATCGTTTTGAACGTGGTAGTAATTGGATTGCTCCTTTAGATGCTAATCAAACTAGAACGAAGTTATAGCACTCCTAATCACCTATTTCTTTGACAATTTTAGAGAACCAATGAAAAAAATAAGAAGGTCTCCCTAAATGAAGACTTGTGTGAGATGTACGCATGGTTCTGAACGCGATTGCCATGGGTTTCTCTTTTTGACGTTAATCTAAGTAGAACAAAGTAATACAACTCTTAATCACCTCTTTCTTTATAAATTTGAAACAACCAATGAAACAATATGAAGTTCTCACTAAATGAAGACTTGTGTGAGATCTACGCATCGTTTTGGACGCGATAGTGATGAGATTGCTTTTTTTGATGCTAATTTCAACTAGAACGAAGTAATAGAACTCATAATCACCTATATTTTGACAATTTGAGAGAGCTAATGAAACTATAAGAAGGTCTCCGTAAATGATGACTTGTGTGAGATGTATAGATCGTTTTGAAAGCACTAGTGATAGGATTGCTCCTTTTGATGCTAATCAAACTAGAACGAAGTCATAGGACTTATAATCACCTCTTTCTATAATAATTTGAGAGAACCAATGAAACAATAAGAAGGTCTCCCCAAATCAAGACTTGTGTGAGATATACGCATTGTCTTTAACGCTATAGTTATGGGATTGCTCTTTTTGAAGCTATTCAAATTAGAACGATGTAATAGGACTCCGAATCACCTCTTTCTTTAACAATTTTAGAGAACCAATAAAACAATAAGAAGGTCTCCCTAAATGAAGACTTGTGTGAGATGTACGATGGTTTTGAACGCGATAGTCATTTGTTTCTCCTTTTGACGCTAATCAAAGTAGAACAAAGTAATACAACTCTTAATCACCTCTTTCTTTGACAATTTTAGAGAACCAATGAAACAATATGAAGGTCTCCTTAAATAAAGACTTGTGTTAGATCTACATATCGTTTTGGACGCGATAGTGATGCGATTGCTCCTTTTGATTCTAATTTCAACTAGATCGAAGTAATAGGACTAATAATCAACTATATTTTTACAATTTGAGAGAACTAATGAAACAGTAAGAAGGTTTCCCTAAATGAAGACTTGTGTGAAATGTACGGATAATTTTGAATGCGCTAGTGATAGGATTGCTTCTTTTGATGCAAATCAAACTAAAACGAAGTTATAGGACTCATAATCACCTCTTTCTTTGACAATTTGAGAAAACCAATTAAAGAATAAGAAGGTCTTCTTAAATCAAGACTTGTGAGAGATGCACGCATCGTTTTTAATGTGACAGTGATGGGATTGCTCATTTTGATGCTAATCAAATTAGAACGAAGTAATACGACTCCTAATTACCTCTTTCTTTGACCATTTTACAAAACCAATGAAACAATAAGAAGGTCTCCTTAAATGAAGACTTGTGTGAGATGTACGCATCGTTTTGAACGTGATAGTACTGGGATTGCTCCTTTTGATGCTAATCAAACTAGAACAAAGTTATAGGACTCCTGATCACCTCTTTCTTTGACAATTTTAGGGAACCAATGAAAAAATAAGAAGGTCTCCTTAAATGAAGACTTGTGTGAGATGTACGCCTGGTTTTGAACGTGATAGTAATGGGATTGCTCCTTTTGACGCTAATCAAACTAGAACAAAGTTATAGGACTCCTGATCACCTCTTTCTTTGACAATTTTAGAGAACCAATTAAAAAAATAATAAGGTCTCCCTAAATGAAGGCTCCTTTTGATGCTAATCAAACTAGAATGAAGTCATAGGACTCTTAATCACCTCTTTCTTTGAAAATTTGAGAGAATGATTGAAACAATAAGAAGGTCTCCCTAAATCAAGACTTGTGTGAGATGTACGCATCGTTTTTAACGCAATATTTATGGGATTGCTTCTTTTGAAGCTAATCAAATTAGAACGAAGTAATAAAACTCCTAATCACCTATTTCTTTGACAATTTTAGATAACCAATGAAAAAAATAAGAAGGTCTCCCTAAATGAATACTTGTGTGAGATGTATGCATGGTTTTGAACGCGATAGTCATGAGTTTCTCCTTTTGACGCTAATTAAAGTAGAACAAAGTAATACAACTCTTAATCACCTCTTTCTTTATAAATTTGAAACAACCAATGAAACAATATGAAGTTTACACTAAATGAAGATTTGTGTCAGATCTACGCATTGTTTTGGACGCGATAGTGATGGAATTGTTTCTTTTAATGCTAATTTCAACTAGAACGAAGTAATAGGACTCATAATCACCTATAATTTGATAATTTGAGAGAACTAATGAAACAATCAGAAGGTCTCCCAAAATAATGACTTGTGTGAGATGTACAGATCGTTTTGAAGGCATTAGTGATAGGATTGTTCCTTTTCATACTAATCAAACTAGAACGAAGTCATAGGACTCATAATCACCTCTTTCTTTGATAATTTGCGAGAACCAATGAAACAATAAGAAGGTCTCCCTAAATGAAGACTTGTGTGAGATGTACAGATCGTTTTGAAGGCACTAGTGATAGGATGGCTCATTTTGATGCTAATCAAACTAAAACGAAGTCATAGGACTCATAATCACCTCTTTCTTTGATAATTTGAGAGAACCAACAAAACTATAGGAAGGTCTCCCTAAATCAAGACTTGTGTGATATGTACGCATCGTTTTTAATGCGATAGTTATGGGATTGCTCTATTTGAAGCTAATCAAATTAGAACGACGTAATAGGACTCCTAACCACCTCTTTCTTTGATAATTTTAGAGAACCAATAAAACAATAAGAAGGTCTCCCTAAATGAAGACTTGTGTGAGATGTACGCATGGTTTTGAACGCGATAGTCATGGGTTTCTCCTTTTGACGCTAATCAAAGTAGAACGAAGGAATACAAAAATCTTAATCACCTCTTTCTTTGTAAATTTGAAACAATCAATGAAACAATATGAAGGTCTCCCTAAAAGAAGATTTGTGTGTGATCTACACATCGTTTTGGACGCGATAGCAATGGGATTGCTCCTTTTGATGCTAATTTCAACTAGAACGATGTCATATGACTCATAATAACCTATATTTTGACAATTTGAGAGAACTAATGAAACAATATGAAGGTCTCCCAAAATGATGACTTGTGTGAGATGTACAGATCGTTTTGAAGGCATTAGTGATAGGATTGTTCGTTTTCATACTAATCAAACTAAAACGAAGTCGTAGGACTCATAATCTCCTCTTTCTTTGATAATTTGCTAGAACGAATGAAACAATAAGAAGGTCTCCCTAAATCAAGACTTGTGTGAGATATACGCATCGTTTTTAATGAGATTGTTATGAGATTGCTCTATTTGAAGCTAATCAAATTAGAACGACGTAATAGGACTCCTAACCACCTCTTTCTTTGACAATTTTAGAGAACCAATAAAATAATAAGAAGGTCTCCCTAAATGAAGACTCTGTGAGATGTACACATGGTTTTGAACGCGATAGTCATGGGTTTCTCCTTTTGACGCTAATCAAAGTAGAACGAAAGAATACAAAAATCTTAACCACCTCTTTCTTTGTAAATTTGAAACAATCAATGAAGCAATATGAAGGTCTCACTAAATGAAGATTTTTGTGTGATCTACGCATCGTTTTGGACGCGATAGTAATGGGATTGCTCCTTTTGATGCTAATTTCAACTAGAACGAAGCAATAGGACTCATAATCACCTATATTTTTACAAATTGAGAGAACTAATGAAACAGTAATAAGGTTTCCCTAAATGAAGACTTGTGTGAGATGTATGGATAATTTTGAAGGCACTAGTGATAGGAGTGCTTCTTTTGATGCAAATCAAACTAAAACGAAGTCATAGGACTCATAATCACCTCTATCTTTGACAATTTGAGAAAACCAATTAAACAATAAGAAGGTATTCCTAAATCAAGACTTGTGAGAGATGCAAACATCGTTTTAAATGTGATAGTGATGGGATTGCTCATTTTGATGCTAATCAAATTAGAACGATGTAATACGACTTCTAATCACCTCTTTCTTTGACAATTTTAGAGAACCAATGAAAGAATAAGAAGGTGTTAAATGAAGACTTGTGTGAGATGTACGCATCGTTCTGAACGTGATAGGATTGCTCCTTTTGAAGCTAATCAAACTACAACGAAGTTATAGGACTCCTGATCACCTATTTTTTTGACAATTTTAGAGAACCAATGAAAAAAATAAGAAGGTCTCCCTAAATGAAGACTTGTGTGAGATGTACGCATGGTTTTGAACGCGATAGTCATGGGTTTCTCCTTTTGATGCTAATCAAAATAGAACAAAGTAATACAACTCTTAATCACCTCTTTTTTTATAAATTTGAAACAACCAATGAAACAATATGAAGTTCTCACTAAATGAAGACTTATGTGAGATCTACGAATCGTTTTGGACGCGATAGTGATGGGTTTGCTTATTTTGATGATAATTTCAACTAGAACGAAGTAATTGGACTCATCACCTATATTTTGACAGTTTGAGAGAACTAATGAAATAATAAGAAGGTCTTCTTAAAATGATGACTTGTGTGAGATGTACACATCGTTTTGAAGGCACTAGTAATAGGATTCCTCCTTTTGATGCTAATCAAACTAGAACGAAGTCATAGGACTAATAATCATCTCTTTCTTTGAAAATTTGAGAGAACGATTGAAACAATAATGAAGGTCTCCCTAAATCAAGACTTGTGTGAGATGTACGCATCGTTTTTAACGCAATAGTTATGGGATTACTCCTTTTGAAGCTAATCAAATTAGAACGATGTAATAAGACTCCTAATCACCTATTTCTTTGACAATTTTAGAGAACCAATGAAAAAAATAAGAAGGTCTCCCTAAATGAAGACTTGTGTGAGATGTATGCATGGTTTTGAACGCGATAGTCATCGGTTTCTCCTTTTTATGCTAATTAAAGTAGAACAAAGTAATACAACTCTTAATCACCTCTTTCTTTATAAATTTGAAATAACCAATAAAACAATATGAAGGTCTCACTAAATGATGATTTGTGTCAGATCTACGCATTGTTTTGGACGCGATAGTGATGGAATTGCTTCTTTTGATGCTAATTTCAACTAGAACGAAGTAATAGGACTCATAATCACCTATATTTTTATAATTTGAGAGAACTAATGAAACAATAAGAAGGTCTCCCAAAATGATGACTTGTGTGAGATGTATAGATCGTTTTGATGACATTAGTGATAGGATTGCTCCTTTTGATACTAATCAAACTAGAACGAAGTCAAAGGACTCATAATCACCTCTTTCTTTGATAATTTGCGAGAACCAATAAAACAATAAAAAGGTCTCCCTAAATCAAGCTTTGTGTGAGATGTACGCATCGTTTTTAATGCGATAGTTATGGGATTGCTCTATTTGAAGCTAATCAAATTAGAACGACGTAATAGGACTCCTAATCACCTCTTTCTATGATAATTTTAGAGAACCAATAAAACAATAAGAAGGTCTCCCTAAATTAAAACTTGTGTGAGATGTATTGACGCTAATCAAACTAGAACGAAGGAATATAAATCTTAATCACCTCTTTCTTTGTAAATTTAAAACAATATGAAGGTCTACTTAAATGAAGAGTTGTGTGAGATCTACGCATCGTTTTGGACGCGATAGTAATGGGATTGCTCCTTTTGATGCTAATTTCAACCGGAACGAAGTAATAGGACTCATAATCACCTATATTTTGATAATTTGAGAGAACTAATGAAACAATAAGAAGGTCTCCCAAAATGATAACTTGTGTGAGATGTACACATCGTTTTGAAGGCACTAGTGATATGACTGCTCCTTTTGATGCTAATCAAACTAGAACGAAGTCATAGGACTCATAATCACCTCTTTCTTTGAAAATTTGAGAGAACGATTGAAACAATAAGAAGGTCTCCCTAAATCAAGACTTGTGTGAGATGTACACATCGTTTTTAACGCAATATTTATGGGATTGCTTCTTTTGAAGCTAATCAAATTAGAACGAAGTAATAAGACTCCTAATCACCTCTTTCTTTGACAATTTTAGAGAACCAATGAAAAAAATAAGAAGGTCTCCATAAATGAATACTTGTGTGAGATCTATGCATGGTTTTGAACGCGATAGTCATGAGTTTCTCCTTTTGACGCTAATTAAAGTAGAACAAAGTAATACAACTCTTAATCACCTCTTTCTTTATAAATTTGAAACAACCAATGAAACAATATGAAGTTTACACTAAATGAAGATTTGTGCCAGATCTACGCATTATTTTGGACGCGATAGTGATGGAATTGTTTCTTTTGATGCTAATTTCAACTAGAACGAAGTAATAGGACTCATAATCACCTATAATTTGATAATTTGAGAGAACTAATGAAACAATCAGAAGGTCTCCCAAAATGATGACTTGTGTGAGATGTACAGATCGTTTTGAAGGCATTAGTGATAGGATTGTTCCTTTTCATACTAATCAAACTAGAACGAAGTCATAGGACTCATAATCACCTCTTTCTTTGATAATTTGCGAGAACCAATGAAACAATAAGAAGGTCTCCCTAAATCAAGACTTGTGTGAGATGTACGCATCGTTTTTAATGCGATAGTTATGGGATTGCTCTATTTGAAGCTAATCAAATTAGAACGAAGTAATACGACTTCTAATCACCTCTTTCTTTGACAATTTTAGAGAACCAATGAAACAATAAGAAGGTGTTAAATGAAGACTTGTGTGAGATGTACGCATCGTTCTGAACGTGATAGTAATAGGATTGCTCCTTTTGATGCTAATCAAACTACAACGAAGTTATAGGACTCTTGATCACCTATTTTTTTGATAATTTTAGAGAACCAATGAAAAAAATAAGAAGGTCTCCCTAAATGAAAACTTGTGTGAGATGTACGCATGGTTTTGAACGCGATAGTCAAGGGTTTCTCCTTTTGACGCGAATCAAAGAATAACGAAGGAATACAAAAATCTTAATCACCTCTTTCTTTGTAAATTTGAAACAATCAATGAAATAATATGAAGGTCTCCCTAAATGAAGATTTGTGTGTGATCTACGCATCATTTTGGACGCGATTGTAATGGGATTGCTCCTTCTGATGCTAATTTCAACTAGAACGAAGTAATAGGACGCATAATCTCCTATATTTTTACAATTTGAGAGAACTAATGGAACAGTAATAAGGTTTCGCTAAATGAAGACTTGTGTGAGATGTACGGATAATTTTGAAGGCGCTAGTGATAGGATTGCTTCTTTTGATGCAAATTAAACTAAAACGAAGTTAGAGGACTCACAATCACCTCTATCTTTGACAATTTGAGAAAACCAATTAAACAATAAGAAGGTCTTCCTAAATCAAGACTTGTGAGAGATGCAAGCATCTTTTTTAATGTGATAGTGATGGGATTGCTCATTTTGATGCTAATCAAATTAGAACGAAGTAATACGACTTCTAATCACCTCTTTCTTTGACAATTTTAGAGAACCAATGAAACAATAAGAAGGTGTTAAATGAAGACTTGTGTGAGATGTACGCATCGTTCTGAACGTGATAGTAATGGAATTGCTCCTTTTGATGCTAATCAAACTACAACGAAGTTATAGGACTCCTGATCACCTATTTTTTTGACAATTTTAGAGAACCAATTAAAAAAATAAGAAGGTCTCCCTAAATGAAGACTTGTGTGAGATGTACGCATGGTTTTGAACGCGATAGTCAAGGGTTTCTCCTTTTGATGCTAATCAAAGTAGAACAAAGTAATACAACTCTTAATCACCTATTTCTTTATTAATTTGGAAGAACCAATGAAACAATATAAAGTTCTCACTAAATTAAGACTTATGTGAGATCTACGCATCGTTTTGGACGCGATAGTGATGGGATTGCTTATTTTGATGATAATTTCAACTAGAACGAAGTAATAGGACTCATAAATACCTATATTTTGACAATTTGAGAGAACTAATGAAACAATAAGAAGGTCTCCCTAAATGATGACTTGTGTGAGATGTACACAGCGTTTTGAAGGCACTATTGATAGGATTGCTCCTTTTGATGCTAATCAAACTAGAACGATGTCATAGGACTCATAATCACCTCTTTCTTTGAAAATTTGAGAGAACGATGAAAACAATAAAAAGGTCTCCCTAAATCAAGACTTGTGTGAAATGTACAACTCATAATCACCTCTTTCTTAGATAATTTGCGAGAACCAATGAAACAATAAGAAGGTCTCCCTAAATCAAGACTTGTGTGAGATGTACGCATGGTTTTTAATGCGATAGTTATGGGATTGCTCTATTTGAAGCTAATCAAATTAGAAAGACGTAATAGGACTCCAAACCACCACTTTCTTTGACAATTTTAGAGAACCAATAAAACAATAAGAAGGTCTCCCTAAATGAAGACCTGTGTGAGATGTACGCATGGTTTTGAACGCAATAGTCATGGGTTTCTCCTTTTGACGCTAATCAATCTAGAACGAAGGAATACAAAAATCTTAATCACCTCTTTCTTTGTAAATTTGAAACAATCAATGGAATAATATTGCGGTCTCCTTAAATGAAGATTTGTGTGTGATCTACGCATCGTTTTGGACGCGATAGCAATGGGATTGCTCCTTTTGATGCTAATTTGAACTAGAACGAAGTAATATGACTCATAATCACCTATATTTTGACAATTTGAGAGAACTAATGAAACAATAAGAAGGTCTCCCAAAATGATCACTTGTGTGAGATGTACAGATCGTTTTGAAGGCATTAGTGATAGTATTGCTCCTTTTGATACTAATCAAACTAAAACGAAGTCATAGGACTCATAATCTCCTCTTTCATTGATAATTTGCGAGAACCAATGAAACAATAAGAAGGTCTCCCTAAATCAAGACTTGTGTGAGATGTACGCATCGTTTTTAATGCGATAGTTATGGGATTGCCCTATTTGAAGCTAATCAAATTAGAACGACGTAATAGGACTCCTAACCACCTCTTTCTTTGACAATTTTAGAGAACCAATAAAATAATAATAAGGTCTCCCTAAATGAAGACTTGTGTGAGATGTACGCATGGTTTTGAACGCGATAGTCATGGGTTTGTCCTTTTGACGCTAATCAAAGTAGAACGAAGGAATACAAAAATCTTAATCACCTCTTTCTTTGTAAATTTGAAACAATCAATGAAACAATATGAAGGTCTCCCTAAATGAAAATTTGTGTGTGATCTACGCATAGTTTTGGACGCGATAGTAATGGGATTGCTCCTTTTGATGCTAATTTCAACTAGAACGAAGTAATAGGACTCATAATCACCTATATTTTTATAATTTGAGAGAACTAATGAAACATTAATAAGGTTTCCCTAAATGAAAACTTGTGTGAGATGTACGGATAATTTTGAAGGCGCTAGTGATAGGATTGCTTCTTTTGATGCAAATCAAACTAAAACGAAGTCATAGGACTCATAATCACTTGTATCTTTGACAATTTGAGAAAACCAATTAAACAATAAGAAGGTCTCCCTAAATCAAGACTTGTGTGAGATGTACGCATCGTTTTTAATTCGATAGTTATGGGATTGCTCTATTTGAAGCTAATCAAATTAGAAAGACGTAATGGGACTTCAAACCACCACTTTCTTTGACAATTTTAGAGAACCAATAAACAATAAGAAGGTCTCCCTAAATGAAGACCTGTGTGAGATGTACGCATGGTTTTGAACGCAATAGTCATGGGTTTCACCTTTTGACGCTAATCAAACAAGAACGAAGACATACAAAAATCTTAATCACCTCTTTCTTTGTAAATTTGAAACAATTAATGAAACAATATGATGGTCTCCCTAAATGAAGATTTGTGTGTGATCTACGCATCGTTTTGGACGCGATAGCAATGGAATTGCTCCTTTTGATGCTAATTTCAACTAGAACGAAGTCATATGACTCATAATCACCTATATTTTGACAATTTGAGATAACTAATGAAACAATAAGAAGGTCTCCCAAAATGATGACTTGTGTGAGATGTACAGATCGTTTTGAAGGCATTAGTGATAGGATTGTTCCTTTTCATACTAATCAAACTAAAACGAAGTCATAGGACTCATAATCTCCTCTTTCTTTGATAATTTGAGAGAACCAATGAAACAATAAGAAGGTCTCCCTAAATCAAGACTTGTGTGAGATGTACGCATCGTTTTTAATGCGATTGTTATGAGATTGCTCTATTTGAAGCTAATCAAATTAGAACGACATAATAGGACTCCTAACCACCTCTTTCTTTGACAATTTTTGAGAACCAATAAAATAATAAGAAGGTCTCCCTAAATGATGACTTGTGTGAGATGTACACATCGTTTTGAAGGCAGTAGTGATAGGATTGCTCCTTTTCATGCTAATCAAACTAGAACGAAGTCATAAGACTCATAATCATCTCTTTCTTTGAAAATTTGAGAGAACGATTGAAACAATAATAAAGGTCTCCCTAAATCAAGACTTGTGTGAGATGTACGCATCGTTTTTAACGCAATAGTTATGGGATTGCTCCTTTTGAAGCTAATCAAATTAGAACGATGTAATAAGACTCCTAATCACCTCTTTCTTTGACAATTTTAGAGAACCAATGAAAAAAATAAGAAGGTCTCCCTAAATGAAGACTTGTGTGAGATGTATGCATGGTTTTGAACGCGATAGTCATGGGTTTCTCCTTTTGATGCTAATTAAAGTAGAACAAAGTAATACAACTCTTAATCACCTCTTTCCTTATAAATTTGAAACAACCAATAAAACAATATGAAGTTCTCACTAAATGAAGATTTGTGTCAGATCTACGCATTGTTTTGGACGAGATAGTGATGGAATTGCTTCTTTTGATGCTAATTTCAACTAGAACGAAGTAATAGGACTCATAATCACCTATATTTTTACAATTTGAGAGAACTAATGAAACAATAAGAAGGTCTCCCAAAATGATGACTTGTGTGACATGTATAGATCGTTTTTATGACATTAGTGATGGGATTGCTCCTTTTGATACTAATCAAACTAGAACGAAGTCATAGGACTCATAATCACATCTTTCTTTGATAATTTGCCAGAACCAATAAAACAATAAAAAGGTCTCCCTAAATCAAGCTTTGTGTGAGATGTACGCATCGTTTTTAATGCGATAGTTATGGGATTACTCTATTTGAAGCTAATAAAATTAGAACGACGTAATAGGACTCCTAATCACCTCTTTCTATGATAATTTTAGGGAACCAATAAAACAATAAGAAGGTCTCCCTAAATAAAAACTTGTGTGAGATGTATTGAAGCTAATCAAACTAGAACGAAGGAATATAAATCTTAATCACCTCTTTCTTTGTAAATTTGAAACAATAAATGAAACAATATGAAGGTCTCCCTCAATGAAGATTTTTGTGAGATCTACGCATCGTTTTGGACGTGATAGTAATGGGATTGCTCCTTTTGATGTTAATTTCAACTAGAACGAAGTAATAAGACTCATAATAACCTATATTTTTACAATTTAAGAGAACTAATGAAACAGTAATAAGGTTTCCGTAAATGATGACTTATGTGAGATGTACGGATAATTTTGAAAGCGCTAGTGATAGGATTGCTTGTTTTGATGCAAATTAAACTAAAACGAAGTCATAGGACTCATAATCATCTCTTTCTTTGACAATTTAAGAAAACCAATTAAACAATAAAAAGGTCTTCCTAAATCAAGACTTGTGAGAGATGCAAGCATCTTTTTTGTAATGTGATAGTGATGGGATTGCTCATTTTGATGCTAATCAAATTAGAACGAAGTAATACGACTTCTAATCACCTCTTTCTTTGACAATTTTAGAGAACCAATGAAACAATAAGAAGGTGTTAAATGAAGACTTGTGTGAGATGTACGCATCGTTCTGAACGTGATAGTAATGGGATTGCTCCTTTTGATGCTAATCAAAGTACAACAAAGTTATATGACTTCTGATCACCTATTTCTTTGACAATTTTAGAGAACAAATGAAAAAAATAAGAAGTTCTCCCTAAATGAAGTCTTGTGTGAGATGTACGCATGGTTTTGAACGCGATAGTCATGGGTTTCTCCTTTTGACGCTAATCAAACTAGAACGAAGGAATACAAATCTTAATCACCTCTTTCTTTGTAAATTTAAAACAATCAATGAAACAATATGAAGGTCTCCCTAAATGAAGATTTGTGTGAGATCTACGCATCGTTTTGGACGCGATAGTGATGGGATTGCTCCTTTTGATGCTAATTTCAACTTAAACGAAGTAATAGGACTCATAATCACCTATATTTTGACAATTTGAGGGAACTAATGAAACAATAAGAAGGTCTCCCTAAATGATGACTTGTGTGTGATGTACACATCGTTTTGAATGCACTAGTGATACGAATGCTCCTTTTGATGCTAATCAAACTAGAACGAAGTCATAGGACTCATAATGACCTCTTTCTTTGAAAATTTGAGAGAACGATTAAAACAATAAGAAGGTCTCCCCTAAATCAAGACTTGTGTGAGATGTACGCATCGTTTTTAACGCAATATTTATGGGATTGCTTCTTTTGAGGCTAATCAAATTAGAACGAAGTAATAAGACTCCTAATCACCTCTTTCTTTGACAATTTTAGAGAACCAATGAAAAAAATAAGAAGGTCTCCCTAAATGAAGACTTGTGTGAGATGTATGCATGGTTTTGAACGCGATAGTCATGAGTTTCTCCTTTTGACGCTAATTAAAGTAGAACAAAGTAATACAACTCTTAATCACCTCTTTCTTTATAAATTTGAAACAACCAATGAAACAATATGAAGTTTACACTAAATAAAGATTTGTGTTAGATCTACGCATTGTTTTGGACGCGATAATGATGGAATTGTTTCTTTTGATGCTAATTTCAACTAGAACGAAGTAATAGGAGTCATAATTACCTATAATTTGATAATTTGAGAGAACTAATGAAACAATAAGAAGGTCTTCCAAAATTATGACTTGTGTGAGATGTACAGATCGTTTTGAAGGCATAAGTGATAGGATTGTTCCTTTTCATACTAATCAAACTAGAACGAAGTCATAGGACTCATAATCACCTCTTCCTTTGATAATTTGCGAGAACCAATGAAACAATAAGAAGGTCTCCCTAAATCAAGACTTGTGTCAGATGTACGCATCGTTTTTAATGCGATAGTTATGGGATTGCTCTATTTGAAGCTAATCAAATTAGAATGACGTAATAGAACTCCTAACCACCTCTTTCTTTGACAATTTTAGAAAACCTATAAAATAATAAGAAGGTCTCCCTAAATGAAGACTCTGTGAGATGTACGCATGGTTTTGAACGCGATAGTCATGGGTTTCTCTTTTTGACACTAATCAAAGTAGAACGAAGGAATACAAAAATCTTAATCACCTCTTTCTTTGTAAATTTGAAACAATCAATGAAACAATATGAAGGTCTCCCTAAATGAAGATTTTTGTGTGATCTACGCATCGTTTTGGACGCGATAGTAATGGGATTGCTCCTTTTGATGCTAATTTCAACTAGAACGAAGTAATAGGACTCAGAATCACCTATATTTTTACAATTTGAGAGAACTAATGAAACAGTAATAAGGTTTCCCTAAATGAAAACTTGTGTGAGATGTACTGATAATTTTGAAGGCGCTATTGATAGGATTGCTTCTTTTGATGCAAATCAAACTAAAACGAAGTCATTGGTCTCATAATCACCTCTATCTTTGACAATTTGAGAAAACCAATTAAACAATAAGAAGGACTTCCTAAATCAAGACTTGTGAGAGATGCAAGCATCCTTTTTAATGTGATAGTGACGGGATTGCTCATTTTGATGCTAATCACCTCTTTCTAATCACCTCTTTCTTTGACAATTTTAGAGAACCAATTAAACAATAAGAAGGTGTTAAATGAAGACTTGTGTGAGATGTACGCATCGTTCTGAACTTGATAGTAATGGGATTGCTCCTTTTGATGCTAATCAGACTACAATGAAGTTGTAGGACTCTTGATCACCTATTTTTTTGACAATTTTAGAAAAACCAATGAAAAAAATAAGAAGGTCTCCCTAAATGAAGACTTGTGTGAGATGTACGCATGGTTTTGAACGCGATAGTCATGGGTTTCTCCTTTTGATGCTAATCAAAGTAGAACAAAGTAATACAACTCTTAATCACCTCTTTCTTTATAAATTTGAAACAACCAATGAAACAATATGAAGTTCTCAATAAATTAAGACTTGTGTGAGATCTACGCATCGTTTTGGACGCGATAGTGATGAGATTGCTTATTTTGATGATAATTTCAACTAGAACGAAGTAATAGGACTCCTAATCACCTATATTTTGACAAGTTGAGAGAACTAATGAAACAATAAGAAGGTCTCCCTAAATGATGACTTGTGTGAGATGTACACATCGTTTTGAAGGCACTAGTGATAGGATTGCTCCTTTTGATGCTAATCAAACTAGAACGAAGTCATAGGACTCATAATCACCTCTTTCTTTAAAAATTTGAGAGAACGATGGAAACAATAAGGTCTCCCTAAATCATGACTTGTGTGAGATGTACGACTCATAATCACCTCTTTGTTAGATAATTTGCGAGAACCAATGAAACAATAAGAAGGTCTCCCTAAATCAAGACTTGTGTGAGATGTACGCATCGTTTTTAATGCGATTGTTATGGGATTGCTCTATTTGAAGCTAATCAAATTAGAAAGACGTAATAGGACTCCAAACCACCACTTTCTTTGACAATTTTAGAGAACCAATAAAACAATAAGAAGGTCTCCCTAAATGAAGACCAGTGTGAGATGTACGCATGGTTTTGAACGCAATAGTCTTGGGTTTCTCCTTTTGACGCTAATCAATCTAGAACGAAGGAATACAAAAATCTTAATCACCTCTTTCTTTGTAAATTTGAAACAATCAATGGAACAATACGAAGGTCTCCCTAAATGAAGATTTGTGTGTGATCTACGCATCGTTTTGGACGCGATAGCAATGGGATTGCTCCTTTTGATGCTAATTTCAACTAGAACGAAGTAATATGACTCATAATCACCTATATTTTGACAATTTGAGAGAACTAATGAACCAATAAGAAGGTCTCCCAAAATGATCACTTGTGTGAGATGTACAGATAATTTTTAAGGCATTTGTGATAGGATTGCTCCTTTTGATTCTAATCAAACTAAAACGAAGTCATAAGACTCATAATCTCCTCTTTCATTGATAATTTGCGAGAACCAATGAAACAATAAGAAGGTCTCCCCAAATCAAGACTTGTGTGAGATGTACGCATCGTTTTTAATGCGATTGTTATGGGATTGCCCTATTTGAAACTAATCAAATTAGAACGACGTAATAGGACTCCTAACCACCTCTTTCTTTGACAATTTTAGAGAACCAATAAAATAATAATAGGGTCTCCCTAAATGAAGACTTGTGTGAGATGTAGGCATGGTTTTGAACGCGATAGTCATGGGTTTGTCCTTTTGACGCTAATCAAAGAAGAACGAAGAAATACAAAAATCTTAATCACCTCTTTCTTTGTAAATTTGAAACAATCAATGAAACAATATGAAGGTCTCCCTAAATGAAGATTTGTGTGTGATCTACGCATCGTTTTGGACGCGATAGTAATGGGATTGCTCCTTTTGATGCTAATTTCAATTAGAACGAAGTAATAGGACTCATAATCACCTATATTTTTACAATTTGAGATAACTAATGAAACAGTAATAAGGTTTCCCTAAATGAAGACTTGTATGAGATGTACGGATAATTTTGAAGGCGCTAGTAATAGGATTTCTTCTTTAGATGCAAATCAAACTAAAACAAAGTCATAAGACTCATAATCACCTCTATCTTTGACAATTTGAGCAAACCAATTAAACAATATGAAGGTCTTCCTAAATCAAGACTTGTGAGAGATGCAAGCATCGTTTTTAATGTGATAGTGATGTGATTTCTCATTTTGATGCTAATCAAATTAGAACGAAGTAATACAACTCTTAATCACCTCTTTCTTTGACAATTTTAGAGAACCAATGAAACAATATGAAGTTCTCACTAAATGAAAACTTGTGTGAGATGTACGCATGGTTTTGAACGCGATAGTGATGGGATTGCTTATTTTGATGATAATTTCAACTAGAACGAAGTAATAGGACTCATAATCACATATATTTTGATAATTTGAGAGAACTAATGAAACAATAAGAAGGTCTCCCTAAATGATGACTTGTGTGAAATGTACACATCGTTTTGAAGGCACTAGTGATAGGATTGCTCCTTTTGATGCTAATCAAACTAGAACGAAGTCATAGGACTCATAATCACATATTTCTTTGAAAATTTGAGAGAACGATGGAAACAATAAGAAGGTCTCCCTAAATTAAGACTTGTGTGAGATGTACGTCTCATAATCACCTCTTTGTTAGATAATTTGCGAGAACCAATGAAACAATAAGAAGGTCTCCCTAAATCAAGACTTGTGTGAGATGCACGCATCGTTTTTAATGCGATAGTTATGGGATTGCTCTATTTGAAGCTAATCAAATTAGAAAGACGTAATAGGACTCCAAACCACCACTTTCTTTGAAAATTTTAGAGAACCAATAAAACAATAAGAAGGTCTCCCTAAATGAAGACCTGTGTGAGATGTTCGCATGGTTTTGAACGCAATAGTCATGGGTTTCTCCTTTTGACGCTAATCAAACTAGAACGAAGGAATACAAAAATCTTAATCACCTCTTTCTTTGTAAATTTGAAACAATCAATGAAACAATATGAAGGTCTCCCTAAATAAAGATTTGTGTGTGATCTACGCATCGTTTTGGACGCGATAGCAATGGGATTGCTCCTTTTGATGCTAGTTTCAACTAGAACGAAGTCATATGACTCATAATCACCTATGTTTTGACAATTTGAGAGAACTAATGAAACAATAAGATGGTCTCCCAAAATGATGACTTGTGTGAGATGTACACATCGTTTTGAAGGCACTAGTGATAGGATTGCTCCTTTTGATGCTAATCAAACTAGAACGAAGTCATAGGACTCATAATCATCTCTTTCTTTGAAAATTTGAGAGAACAATGGAAACAATAAGAAGGTCTCCCTAAATCATGACTTGTGTGAGATGTACGCATCGTTTTTAATGCGATAGTTATGGGATTGCTCTATTTGAAGCTATTTAAATTAGAACGACGTAATAGGACTCCTAACCACCTCTTTCTTTGACAATTTTAGAGAACCAATAAAACAATAAGAAGGTCTCCCAAAATGAAAACTTGTGTGAGATGTACGCATGGTTTTGAACGCGATAGTCATGGGTTTCTCTAATCAAAGTAGAACGAAGGAATACAAAAATCTTAATAACCTCTTTCTTTGTAAATTTGAAACAATCAATGAAACAATAAGAAGGTCTCTCTAAATAAAGATTTGTGTGAGATCTACGCATCGTTTTGGATGCGATAGTAATGGGATTGCTCTTTTTGATGCTAATTTCAACTAGAACGAAGTAATAGGACTCATAATCACCTATATTTTTACAATTTGAGAGAACTAATGAAACAGTAATAAGGCTTCCCTAAATGAAGACTTGTGTGAGATGGACGGATAATTTTGAAGGCGCTAGTGATAGGATTGCTTCTTTTGATGCAAATCAAACTAAAACGAAGTCATAAGACTCATAATCACCTCTATCTTTGACAATTTGAGAAAACCAATTAAACAATAAGAAGGTCTTCCTAAATCAAGACTTGTGAGAGATGCAAGCATCGTTTTTAATGTGATAGTAATGTGATTTCTCATTTTGATGCTAATCAAATTAGAACGAAGTAATACGACTTCTAATCACCTCTTTCTTTGACAATTTTAGAGAACCAATGAAACAATGAAATAATCGTTCTGGGACTTGTGTGAGATGTACGCATCGTTCTGAACGTGATAGTAATGGGATTGCTCCTTTTGATGCTAATCAAACTACAACGAAGTTATGGGACTCCTGATCACCTATTTTTTTGACAATTTTTGAGAACCAATGAAAAAAATAAGAAGGTCTCCCTAAATGAAGACTTGTGTGAGATGTATGCATGGTTTTGAATGCGATAGTCATGGGTTTCTCCTTTTGATGCTAATCAAAGTAGAACAAAGTAATACAACTCTTAATCACCTCTTTCTTTATAAATTTGAAACAACCAATGAAACAATATGAAATTCTCAATAA
Organism: Panax stipuleanatus; assembly: GCA_020205555.1. Lineage (NCBI taxonomy): Eukaryota > Viridiplantae > Streptophyta > Magnoliopsida > Apiales > Araliaceae > Panax > Panax stipuleanatus. Next base: position 59,189 of record JAINUT010002169.1, on the reverse strand, counting down.
ATGAAGACTTATGTGAGATCTACGCATCGTTTTGGACGCGATAGTAATGGGATTGCTTATTTTGATGATAATTTCAACTAGAACAAAGTAATAGGACTCATAATCACCTATATTTTGACAATTTGAGTGAACTAATGAAATAAAAAGAAGGTCTCCCAAAATAATGACTTGTGTGAGATGTACACATCGTTTTGAAGGCATTAGGGATAGGATTGATCCTTTTGATGCTAATCAAACTAGAACGAAGTCATAGGACTTATAATCACCTCTTTCTTTGAAAATTTGAGAGAACGATTGAAACAATAAGAAGGTCTCCCTAAATCAAGACTTGTGTGAGATGTACGACTCATAATCACCTCTTTCTTAGATAATTTGCGAGAACCAATGAAACAATAAGAAGGTCTCCCTAAATCAAGACTTGTGTGAGATGTACGCATCGTTTTTAATGCGATAGTTACGGGATTGCTCTATTTGAAGGAAATCAAATTAGAACGACGTAATAGGACTCCAAACCACCACTTTCTTTGACAATTTTAGAGAACCAATAAAACAATAACAAGGTCTCGCTAAATGAAGACCTGTGTGAGATGTACGCATGGTTTTGAACGCGATAGTCATGGGTTTCTCCTTTTGATAGTCAAACTAGAACGAAGGAATACAAAAATCTTAATCACCTCTTTCTTTGTAAATTTGAAACAATCAATGAAACAATATGAAGGTCTCCCTAAATGAAGATTTGTGTGTGATCTACGCATCGTTTTCGACGCGATAGCAATGGGATTGCTCCTTTTGATGCTAATTTCAACTAGAACGAAGTCATAGGACTCATAATCACCTATATTTTGACAATTTGAGATAACTAATGAAACAATAAGATGGTCTCCCAAAATGATGACTTGTGTGAGATGTACAGATCGTTTTGAAGGCATTAGTGATAGGATTGTTCCTTTTGATACTAATCAAACTAGAACGAAGTCATAGGACTCATAATTACCTCTTTCTTTGATAATTTGCGAGAACCAATGAAACAATAAGAAGGTCTTCCTAAATCAAGACTTGTGTGAGATGTACGCATCGTTTTTAATGCGATAGTTATGGGATTGCTCTATTTGAGGCTAATCAAATTAGAACGACGTAATAGGAATCCTAACCACCTCTTTCTTTGACAATTTTAGAGAACCTATAAAATAATAAGAAGGTCTCCCTAAATGAAGACTCTGTGAGATGTACGCATGGTTTTAAACGCGATAGTCATGAGTTTCTCCTTTTGACACTAATCAAAGTAGAACGAAAGAATACAAAAATCTTAATCACCTCTTTCTTTGTAAATTTGAAACATTCAATGAAACAATATGAAGGTCTCCCTAAATGAAGATTTTTGTGTGATCTACGCATCGTTTTGGACGCGATAGTAATGGGATTGCTCCTTTTGATGCTAATTTCAACTAGAACGAAGTAATAGGACTCATAATCACCTATATTTTTACAATTTGGGAGAACTAATGAAACAGTAATAAGGTTTCCCTAAACGAAGACTTGTGTGAGATGTACGGATAATTTTGAAGGCGCTAGTGATAGGATTGCTTCTTTTGATGCAAATCAAACTAAAACGAAGTCATAAGACTCATAATCACCTCTATCTTTGACAATTTGAGAAAACCAATTAAACAATAAGAAGGTCTACCTAAATCAAGACTTGTGAGAGATGCAAGCATCGTTTTTAATGTGATAGTGATGTGATTTCTCATTTTGATGCTAATCAAATTAGAACGAAGTAATACGACTTCTAATCACCTCTTTCTTTGACAATTTTAGAGAACCAATGAAAGAATAAGAAGGTGTTAAACGAAGACTTGTGTGAGATGTACACATCGTTCAGAACATGATAGTAATGGGATTGCTCCTTTTGATGCTAATCAAACTACAACGAAGTTATAGGACTCTTGATCACCTATTTTTTTGACAATTTTAGAGAACCAATGAAAAAAATAAGAAGGTCTCCCTAAATGAAGACTTGTGTGAGATGTACGCATGGTTTTGAACGCGATAGTCATGGGTTTCTCCTTTTGATGCTAATCAAAGTAGAACAAAGTAATACAACTCTTAATCACCTCTTTCTTTATAAATTTGAAACAACCAATGAAGTAATATGAAGTTCTCACTAAATGAAGACTTATGTGAGATCTACGCATCGTTTTTAATTCGATAGTTATGGGATTGCTCTATTTGAAACTAATCAAATTAGAACGACGTAATAGGACTTCTAACCACCTCTTTCTTTGACAATTTTAGAGAACCAATAAAACAATAAGAAGGTCTCCCTAAATGAAGACCTGTGTGAGATGTACGCATGGTTTTGAACGCAATAGTCAGGTTTCTCCTTTTGACGCTAATCAAACTAGAACGAAGGAATACAAAAATCTTAATCACCTCTTTCTTTGTAAATTTGAAACAATCAATGAAACAATATGAAGGTCTCCCTAAATGAAGATTTGTGTGTGATCAACGCATCGTTTTGGACGCGATAGCAATGGGATTGCTCCTTTTGATGCTAATTTCAACTAGAACGAAGTAATATGACTCATAATCACCTATATTTTTGCAATTTGAGAGAACTAATCAAACAATAAGAAGGTCTCCCTAAATGAAGACTTGTGTGAGATGTACGGATCGTTTTGATACTAATCAAACTAAAACGAAGTCATAGGACTCATAATCTCCTCTTTCTTTGATAATTTGCGAGAACCAATGAAACAATAAGAAGGTCTCCCTAAATCAAGACTTGTGTGAGATTTACGGATTGTTTTTAATACGATTGTTATGGGATTGCTATATTTGAAGCTAATCAAATTAGAACGACGTAATAGGACTCCTAACCACCTCTTTCTTTGACAATTTTAGAGAACCAATAAAATAATAAGAAGGTCACCCTAAATGAAGACTCTGTGAGATGTACGCATGGTTTTGAACGCGATAGTCATGGGTTTCTCCTTTTGACGCTAATCAAAGTAGAATGAAGGAATACAAAAATCTTAATCACCTCTTTCTTTGTAAATTTGAAACAATCAATGAAACAATATGAAGGTCTCCCTAAATGAAGATTTGTGTGTGATCTACGCATCGTTTTGGACACGATAGTAATGGGATTGCTCCTTTTGATGCTAATTTCAACTAGAACGAAGTAATAGGACTCATAATCACCTATAGTTTTACAATTTGAGAGAACTAATGAAGCAGTAATAAGGTTTCCCTAAATGAAGACTTGTGCGAGATGTACGGATAATTTTGAAGGCGCTAGTGATAGGATTGCTTCTTTTGATGCAAATCAAACTAAAACAAAGTCATAAGACTCATAATCACCACTATCTTTGACAATTTGAGAAAACCAATTAAACAATAAGAAGGTCTTCCTAAATCAAGACTTGTGAGAGATGCAAGCATCGTTTTTAATGTGATAGTGATGTGATTTCTCATTTTGATGCTAATCAAATTAAAACGAAGTAATACGACTTCTAATCACCTCTTTCTTTGACAATTTCAGAGAACCAATGAAAGAATAAGGTGTTAAATGAAGACTTGTGTGAGATGTACGCATCGTTCTGAACGTGATAGTAATGGGATTGCTCCTTTTGATGCTAATCAAACTACAACGAAGTTATAGGACTCCTGATCACCTATTTTTTTGACAATTTTTGAGAACCAATGAAAAAAAAAATAAGGTCTCCCTAAATGAAGACTTGTGTGAGATGTACGCATGGTTTTGAATGCGATAGTCATGGGTTTCTCCTTTTGATGCTAATCAAAGTAGAACAAAGTAATACAACTCTTAATCACCTCTTTCTTTATAAATTTGAAACAACCAATGAAACAATATGAAGTTCTCACTAAATGAAAACTTATGTGAGATCTACGCATCGTTTTGGACGCGATAGTGATGGGATTGCTTATTTTGATGATAATTTCAACTAGAACGAAGTAATAGGACTCATAATCACCTATATTTTGATAATTTGAGAGAACTAACGAAACAATAAGAAGGTCTCCCTAAATGATGACTTGTGTGAGATGTACACATCGTTTTGAAGGCACTAGTGATAGGATTGCTCCTTTTGATGCTAATCAAACTAGAACGAAGTCATAGGACTCATAATCATCTCTTTCTTTGAAAATTTGAGAGAACGATGGAAACAATAAGAAGGTCTCCCTAAATCAAGACTTGTGTGAGATGTACGACTCATAATCACCTCTTTGCTAGATAATTTGCGAGAACCAATGAAACAATAAGAAGGTCTCCCTAAATCAAGACTTGTGTGAGATGTACGCATCGTTTTTAATGCGATAGTTATGGGATTGCTCTATTTGAAGCTAATCAAATTAGAACGACGTAATAGGACTCAAAACCACCACTTTCTTTGACAATTTTAGAGAACCAATAAAACAATAAGAAGGTCTCCCTAAATGAAGACCTGTGTGAGATGTACGCATGGTTTTGAACGCAATAGTCATGGGTTTCTCCTTTTGACGCTAATCAAACTAGAACGAAGGAATACAAAAATCTTAATCACCTCTTTCTTTGTAAATTTGAAACAATCAATGAAACAATATGAAGGTCTCCCTAAATGAAGATTTGTGTGTGATCTACGCATCGTTTTCGACGTGATAGCAATGGGATTGCTCCTTTTGATGCTAATTTCAACTAGAACGAAGTCATATGACTCATAATCACCTATATTTTGACAATTTGAGATAACTAATGAAACAATAAGATTGTCTCCCAAAATGATGACTTGTGTGAGATATGCAGATCGTTTTGAAGGCATTAGTGATAGGATTGTTCCTTTTGATACTAATCAAACTAGAACGAAGTCATAGGACTCATAATTACCTCTTTCTTTGATAATTTTGCGAGAACCAATGAAACAATAAGAAGGTCTCCCTAAATCAAGACTTGTGTGAGATGTACGCATCGTTTTTAATGCGATAGTTATGGGATTGCTCTATTTGAAGCTAATCAAATTAGAACGACGTAATAGGAATCCTAACCACCTCTTTCTTTGACAATTTTAGAGAACCTATAAAATAATAAGAAGGTCTCCCTAAATGAAGACTCTGTGAGATATACGCATGGTTTTAAACGCGATAGTCATGAGTTTCTCCTTTTGACGCTAATCGAAGTAGAACGAAGGAATACAAAAATCTTAATCACCTCTTTGTTTGTACATTTGAAACAATCAATGAAACAATATGAAGGTCTCCCTAAATGAAGATTTTTGTGTGATCTACGCATCGTTTTGGATGCGATAGTAATGGGATTGCTCCTTTTGATGCTAATTTCAACTAGAACGAAGTAATAGGACTCATAATCACCTATATTTTTACAATTTGAGAGAACTAATGAAACAGTAATAAGGTTTCCCTAAATGAAGACTTGTGTGAGATGTACGGATAATTTTGAAGGCGCTAGTGATAGGATTGCTTCTTTTGATGCAAATCAAACTAAAACGAAGTCATAAGACTCATAATCACCTCTATCTTTGATAATTTGAGAAAACCAATTAAACAATAAGAAGGTCTTCCTAAATCAAGACTTGTGAGAGATGCAAGCATCGTTTTTAATGTGATAGTGATGTGATTTCTCATTTTGATGCTAATCAAATTAGAACAAAGTAATACGACTTCTAATCACCTCTTTCTTTGACAATTTTAGAGAACCAATGAAAGAATAAGAAGGTGTTAAATGAAGACTTGTGTGAGATGTACACATCGTTCTGAACGTGATAGTAATGGGATTGCTCCTTTTGATGCTAATCAAACTACAACGAAGTTATAGGACTCTTGATCACCTATTTTTTTGACAATTTTAGAGAACCAATGAGAAAAATAAGAAGGTCTCCCTAAATGAAGACTTGTGTGAGATGATGTACGCATGGTTTTGAACGCGATAGTCATGGGTTTCTCCTTTTGATGCTAATCAAAGTAGAACAAAGTAATACAACTCTTAATCATCTCTTTCTTTATAAATTTGAAACAACCAATGAAACAATATGAAGTTCTCACTAAATGAAGACTTATGTGAGATCTACGCATCGTTTTGGACGCGATAGTGATGGGATTGCTTATTTTGATGATAATTTCATCTAGAACGAAGTAATAGGACTCATAATCACCTATATTTTGACAATTTGAGAGAACTAATAAACAATAAGAAGGTCTCCCTAAATGATGACTTGTGTGAGATGTACACATCGTTTTGAAGGCACTAGCGATAGGATTGCTCCTTTTGATGCTAATCAAACTAGAACGAAGTCATAGAACTCATAATCAACTCTTTCTTTGAAAATTTGAGAGAACGAGGGAAACAATAAGAAGGTCTCCCTAAATCAAGACTTGTGTGAGATGTACGCATCGTTTTTAACGCAATAGTTATGGAATTGCTCCTTTTGAAGTTAATCAAATTAGAACGAAGTAATAAGACTCCTAATCATCATTTTCTTTGACAATTTTAGAGAACCAATAAAAAAAATAAGAAGGTATCCCTAAATGAAGACTTGTGTGAGATGTATGCATGGTTTTGAACGCGATAGTCATGGGTTTCTCCTTTTGACGCTAATTAAAGTAGAACAAAGTAATACAACTCTTAATCACCTCTTTCTTTATAAATTTGAAACAACCAATGAAACAATATTAAGTTCTCACTAAATGAAGATTTGTGTCAGATCTACGCATTGTTTTGGAAGCGATAATAATGCGATTGCTTCTTTTGATGCTAATTTCAACTAGAACGAAGTAATAGGACTTATAATCACCTATATTTTAACAATTTGAGAGAACTAATGAAACAATAAGAAGGTCTCTCAAAATGATGACTTGTGTGAGATGTACAGATCGTTTTGAAGGAATTAGTGATAGGATTGTTCCTTTTGATACTAATCAAACTAGAACGAAGTCATAGGACTCATAATCACTTCTTTCTTTGATAATTTGCGAGAACCAATGAAACAATAAGAAGGTCTCCTTAAATCAAGACTTGTGTGAGATGTACGCATCGTTTTTAATGCGATAGTTATGGGATTGCTCTATTTGAAGCTATTCAAATTAGAACGACGTAATAGGACTCCTAACCACCTCTTTCTTTGACAATTTTAGAGAACCAATAAAACAATAAGAAGGTTTCCCTAAATGAAGACTTGTGTGAGATGTACGCATAGTTTTGAAGGCGATAGTCATGAGTTTCTCCTTTTGACGCTAATCAAAGTAGAACGAAGGAATACAAAAATCTTAATCACCTCTTTCTTTGTAAATTTGAAACAATCAATGAAACAATAAGAAGGCATCTCTAAATAACGATTTGTGTGTGATCTACGCATCATTTTGGACGCGATAGTAATGGGATTGCTCCTTTTGATGCTAATTTCAACTAGAACGAAGTAATATGACTTATAATCACTTATATTTTGACAATTTGAGAGAACTACTGAAACAATAAGAAGGTCTTCGAAAATGATGACTTGTGTGAGATGTACAAATCGTTTTGAAGGCATTAGTGATAGGATTGCTAATTTTGATACTAATCAAACTAGAACGAAGTCATAGCACTCATAATCACCTCTTTCTTTGATAATTTGCGAGAACCAATGAAACAATAAGAAGGTCTCCCTAAATCAAGACTTGTGTGAGATGTACGCATCGTTTTTAATGCGATAGTTATGGGATTGCTTTATTTGAAGCTAATCAAATTAGAACGACGTAATAGGACTCCTAACCACCTCTTTCTTTGACAATTTTAGAGAACCAATAAAACAATAAGAAGGTCTCCCTAAATGAAGACCCGTGTGAGATGTACGTATGGTTTTGAACGTGATAGTCATGGGTTTCTCTTTTTGACGCTAATCAAACTAGAACGAAGGAATACAAAAAATCTTAATCACCTCTTTCTTTGTAAATTTGAAACAATCAATGAAACAATATGAAGGTCTCCCTAAATGAAGATTTGTGTGTGATCTACGCATCGTTTTGGACGCTATAGTAATGGGATTGCTCCTTTTGATGCTAATTTCAACTAGAACGAAGTAATATGACTCATAAATATTTTGACAATTTGAGAGACCTAATGAAACAATAAGAAGGTCTCCCAAAATGATGACTTGTGTGAGATGTACAGATCGTTTTGAAGGCATTAGTGATAGGATTACTCATTTTGATACTAATCAAACTAGAACGAAGTCATAGGACTCATAATCACCTATTTCTTTGATAATTTGCGAGAACCAATGAAACAATAAGAAGGTCTCTCTAAATCAAGACTTGTGTGAGATCTACGGATCATTTTTAATGCGATTGTTATTGGATTGCTTTACTTGAAGCTAATCAAATTAGAACGACGTAATAGGACTCCTAACCACCTCTTTCTTTGACAATTTTAGAGAACCAATAAAATAATAGGAAGGTCTCCCTAAATGAAGACTTCTGTGAGATGTACGCATGGTTTTGAACACGATAGTCATGGGTTTCTCCTTTTGACGCTAATCAAAGTAGAGCGTAGGAATACAAAATATTAATCACCTCTTTCTTTGTAAATTTGAAACAATCAATGAAACAGTATGAAGGTCTCCCAAAATGAAGATTTGTGTGTGATCTACGCATCGTTTTGGACGCGATAGTAATGGAATTTCTCCTTTTGATGCTAATTTCAACTAGAACGAAGTAATAGGACTCATATTCACCTGTATTTTTACAATTTGAGAGAACTAATGAAACAGTAATAAGGTTTCCCTAAATGAAGACTTGTGTGAGATGTACGGATAATTTTGAAGGCGCTAGTGATAGGATTGCTTCTTTTGATGCAAATGAAACTAAAACGAAGTCATAGGACTCATAATCACCTCTTTTTTTGACAATTTGAGAAAACCAATTAAACAATAAGAAGGTCTTCCTAAATCAAGACTTGTGAGAGATGCAAGCATCGTTTTTAATGTGATAGTGATGGGATTGCTCATTTTGATGCAAATCAAATTAGAACGAAGTAATACGACTTCTAATCACCTCTTTCTTTGACAATTTTAGAGAACCAATGAAACAATAAGAAGGTGTTAAATGAAGAATTGTGTGAGATGTACGCATCGTTCTAAACGTGATAGTAATGGGATTGCTCCTTTTGATGCTAATCAAACTACAACGAAGTTATAGGACTCCTGATCACCTATTTTTTTGACAATTTTAGAAAACCAATGAAAACAAATAAGGTCTCCCTAAATGAAGACTTGTGTGAGATGTACGCATGCATTGTTTTGAACGCGATAGTCATGGGTTTCTCCTTTTGATGCTAATCAAAGTAGAACAAAGTAATACACCTCTTAATCACCTCTTTCTTTATAAATTTGAAACAACCAATGAAACAATATGAAGTTCTCACTAAATGAAGACTTATGTGAGATCTACGCATCGTTTTGGACGCGATATTGATGGGATTGCTTATTTTGATCATAATTTCAACTAGAACGAAGTATAGGACTCATAATCACCTATATTTTGACAATTTGAGAGAACTAATGAAACAATAAGAAGGTCTCCCTAAATGATGACTTGTGTGAGATTCATCACACATCGTTTTGAAGGCACTAGTGATAGGATTGCTCCTTTTGATGCTAATAAAACTAGAACGAAGTCATAGAACTCATAATCACCTCTTTCTTTGAAAATTTGAGCGAACAATGGAAACAATAAGAGGGTCTCAAGACTTGTGTGAGATGTACGCATCGTTTTAATGCGATAGTTATGGGATTGCTCTTTTTGAAGCTAATCAAGTTAGAACGACGTAATAGGACTTCTAACCACCTCTTTCTTTGACAATTTTAGAGAACCAATAAAATAATAAGAAGGTCTCCCTAAATGAAGGCTTCTGTTAGATGTACGCATGGTTTTGAACGCGATAGTTATGGGTTTCTCCTTTTGACGCTAATCAAACTACAACGAAGTTATAGGACTCCTTATCACCTATTTTTTTGACAATTTTAGAGAACCAATGAAAAAAATAAGAAGGTCTTCCTAAATGAAGACTTGTGTGAGATGTACGCATGGTTTTGAATACGATAGTCATGGGTTTCTCCTTTTGATGCTAATCAAAGTAGAACAAAGTAATACAACTCTTAATCACCTCTTTCTTTATAAATTTGAAACAAACAATGAAACAATATGAAGTTCTCACTAAATGAAGATTTATGTGAGATCTAAGCATCGTTTTGGACGCGATAGTGATGGGATTGCTTATTTTGATGATAATTTCAACTAGAACGAAGTAATAGGACTAATAATCACCTATATTTTGACAATTTGAGAGAACTAATGCATAGTTTTAAACGCGATTGTCATGGGTTTCTCCTTTTGACGCTAATTAAGGTAGAACAAAGTAATACAACTCTTAATCACCTATTTCTTTGTAAATTTGAAACAACCAATGAAACAATATGAAGTTGTCTCTAAATGAAGATTTGTGTCAGATCTACGCATTTTTTTGGACGCGATAGTGATGGGATTGCTTCTTTTGATGCTAATTTCAACTAGAACGAAGTAATAGGACTCATAATCACCTATATTTTGGCAATTTGAGAGAACTAATGAAACAATAAGAAGGTCTCCCAAAATGATGACTTATGTGAGATGTACAGATCGTTTTGAAGGCATTAGTGATAGGATTGCTCCTTTTGATACTAATCAAACTAGAACGAAGTCATAGGACTCATAATCACCTCTTTCTTTGCTAATTAACGAGAACCAATGAAACAATAAGAAGGTCTCCGTAAATCAAGACTTGTGTGAGATGTACGCATCGTTTTAATGCGATAGTTATGGGATTGCTCTTTTTGAAGCTAATCAAATTAGAACGATGTAATAGGACTCCTAACCACCTCTTTCTTTGACAATTTTAGAGAACCAATAAAATAATAAGAAGGTCTCCCTAAATGAAGACTTCTGTTAGATGTACGCATGGTTTTGAACGCGATAATCATGGGTTTCTCCTTTTGACGTAAATCAAACTACAACGAAGTTATAGGACTCCTGATCACCTATTTTTTTGACAATTTTAGAGAACCAATGAAAAAATAAGAAGGTCTTCCTAAATGAAGACTTGTGTGAGATGTACGCATGGTTTTGAATGCGATAGTCATGGGTTTCTCCTTTTGATGCTAATCAAAGTAGAACAAAGTAATACAACTCTTAATCACCTCTTTCTTTATAAATTTAAAACAAACAATGAAACAATATGAAGTTCTCACCAAATAAGATTTATGTGAGATCTACGCATCATTTTGGACGCGATAGTGATGGGATTGCTTATTTTGATGATAATTTCAACTAGAACGAAGTAATAGGACTCATAATCACCTATATTTTGACAATTTGAGAGAACTAATGCATAGTTTTGAACGCGATAATCATGGGTTTCTCCTTTTGACGCTAATTAAAGTAGAACAAAGTAATACAACTCTTAATCACCTATTTCTTTATAAATTTGAAACAACCAATGAAACAATATGAAGTTCTCACTAAATGAAGATTTGTGTCAGATCTATACATTTTTTTGGACGCGATAGTGATGGGATTGCTTCTTTTGATGCTAATTTCAACTAGAACGAAGTAATAGGACTCATAATCACCTATATTTTGACAATTTGAGAGAACTAATGAAACAATAAGAAGGTCTACAGATCGTTTTGAAGGGATTAGTGATAGGATTGTTCTTGTTGATACTAATCAAACTAGAACGAAGTCATAGGACTCATAATCACCTCTTTCTTTGATAATTTGAGAGAACCAATGAAACAATAAGAAGGTCTCCCTAAATCAAGACTTGTGTGAGATGTACGCATCGTTTTTAATTCGATAGTTATGGGATTGCTCTATTTGAAGCTAATCAAATAAGAACGACGTAATAGGACTTCTAACCACCTCTTTCTTTGACAATTTTAGAGAACCAATAAAACAATAAGAAGGTCTCCCTAAATGAAGACCTGTGTGAGATGTACGCATTGTTTTGAACGCGATAGTCATGGGTTTCTCTTTTTGACGCTAATCAAACTAGAACGAAGGAATACAAAAAATCATTAATCACCTCTTTCTTTGTAAATTTGAAACAATCAATGAAACAATATGAAGGTCTCCCTAAATGAAGATTTGTGTGTGATCTACGCATCGTTTTGGACGCGATAGTAATGGAATTGCTCCTTTTGATGCTAATTTCAACTAGAACGAAGTAATAGGACTCATAATCACCTATATTTTTACAATTTGAGAGAACTAATGAAACAGTAATAATGTTTCCCTAAATGAAGACATGTGTGAGATGTACGGATAATTTTGAAGGCGCTAGTGATAGGATTGCTTCTTTTGATGCAAATCAAGCTAAAACGAAGTCATAGGACTCATAATCACCTCTTTTTTTGACAATTTGAGAAAACCAATTAAACAATAAGAAGGTCTTCCTAAATCAAGACTTGTGAGAGATGCAAGCATCGTTTTTAATGTGATAGTGATGGGATTGCTCATTTTGATGCTAATCAAATTAGAACGAAGTAATACGAATTCTAATCACCTCTTTCTTTTACAATTTTAGAGAACCAATGAAACAATAAGAAGGTGTTAAATGAAGACTTGTGTGAGATGTAAGCATCGTTCTGAACGTGATAGTAATGGGATTGCTCCTTTTGATGCTAATCAAACTACAACGAAGTTATAGGACTCCTGATCACCTATTTTTTTTGACAATTTTAGAGAACCAATGAAAAAAATAAGAAGGTCTCCCTAAATGAAGACTTGTGTGAGATGTACGCATGCATGGTTTTGAACGCGATAGTCATGGATTTCTCCTTTTGATGCTAATCAAAGTAGAACAAAGTAATACAACTCTTAATCACCTCTTTCTTTATAAATTTGAAACAACCAATGAAACAATATGAAGTTCTCACTAAATGAAGACTTATGTGAGATCTACGCATCGTTTTGGACGCGATACTGATGGGATTGCTTATTTTGATCATAATTTCAACTAGAACGAAGTATAGGACTCATAATCACCTATATTTTGACAATTTGAGAGAACTAATGAAACAATAAGAAGGTCTCCCTAAATTATGACTTGTGTCAGATTCATCACACATCGTTTTGAAGGCACTAGTGATAGGATTGCTCCTTTTGATGCTAATAAAACTAGAACGAAGTCATAGAACTCATAATCACCTCTTTCTTTGAAATTTTGAGAGAACGATGGAAACAATAAGAGAGTCTCCCTAAATCAAGACTTGTGTGAGATTACGCATCGTTTTTAACGCAATAGTTATAGGATTGCTCCTTTTGAAGTTAATCAAATAAGAACGAAGGAATAAGACTCCTAATCACCTCTTTCTTTAATAATTTTAGAGAACCAATGAAAAAAATAAGAAGGTCTCCCTAAATGAAGACTTGTGTGAGATGTATGCATGGTTTTGAACGCGATAGTCATGGGTTTCTCCTTTTGACGCTAATTAAAGTAGAACAAAGTAATACAACTCTTAATCACCTCTTTCTTTATAAATTTGAAACAACCAATGAAACAATATGAAGTTGTCACTAAATGAAGATTTGTGTCAGATCTACGCATTTTTTTGGACGTGATAGTGATGGGATTGCTTCTTTTGATGCTAATTTCAACTAGAACGAAGTAATAGGACTCATAATCACCTATATTTTGACAATTTGAGAGAACTAATGAAACAATAAGAAGGTCTCCCAAAATGATGACTTGTGTGAGATGTACAGATCGTTTTGAAGGCATTAGTGATAGGATTGCTCCTTTTGATACTAATCAAACTAGAACGAAGTCATAGGACTCATAATCACCTCTTTCTTTGATAATTAACGAGAACCAATGAAACAATAAGAAGGTCTCCGTAAATCAAGACTTGTGTGAGATGTACGCATCGTTTTAATGCGATAGTTATGGGATTGCTCTTTTTGAAGCTAATCAAATTAGAACGACGTAATAGGACTCCTAACCACCTTTTTCTTTGACAAATTCAGAGAACCAATAAAATAATAAGAAGGTCTCCCTAAATGAAGACTTCTGTTAGATGTACGCATGGTTTTGAACGCGATAGTCATGAGTTTCTCCTTTTGACGCTAATCAAACTACAACGAAGTTATAGGACTCCTGATCACCTATTTTTTTGACAATTTTAGAGAACCAATGAACAAAATAAGAAGGTCTTCCTAAATGAAGACTTGTGTGAGATGTACGCATGGTTTTGAATGCGATAGTCATGGGTTTCTCCTTTTGATGCTAATCAAAGTAGAACAAAGTAATACAACTCTTAATCACCTCTTTCTTTATAAATTTGAAACAAACAATGAAACAATATGAAGTTCTCACTAAATGAAGATTTATGTGAGATCTACGCATCGTTTTGGACGCGATAGTGATGGAATTGCTTATTTTGATGATAATTTCAACTAGAACGAAGTAATAGGACTAATAATCACCTATATTTTGACAATTTGAGAGAACTAATGCATTTTTTTGAACGCGATAGTCATGGGTTTCTCCTTTTGACGCTAATTAAAGTAGAACAAAGTAATACAACTCTTAATCAGCTATTTCTTTATAAATTTGAAACAACCAATGAAACAATATGAAGTTCTCACTTGCTAATTTCAACAAGAACGAAGTAATAGGACTCATAATCACCTATATTTTGACAATTCGAGAGAACTAATGAAACAATAAGGTCTCCCTCAATGAAGACTTGTGTATGATGTACAGATCGTTTTGAAGGTTCTAGTGATAGGATTGCCCATTTTGATGCTAATCAAACTAGAACGAAGTCATAGCACTCATAATCACCTCTTTCTTTGATAATTTGAGAGAACCAATGAAACAATAAGAAGGTCTCCCTAAATCAAGACTTGTGTAAGATGTACGCATCATTTTTAACGTGATAGATTTGCTCCTTTTGATGCTAATCAAATTATAACGAAGTAATAGGGCTTCTAATCACCTCTTTCTTTGACAATTTTAGATACACCAACCTCAGTTGTTGGATGATTTAAAAGTGAGAAACCACCCGGCCTAGAATTTTCACCAACACACTTGACCTGTTGAAAAGCACCACACAAAAAAAGGACGAAAGATCCTATGGGAATATCTCGGTTAGGACTTATTGCAGATATCATGTGGGCATTCTGAAAGTTGAACTTCTTACCATCCGACAAGAATTCTTGAAAATCATTGGAGGTAACCCCATGAACAGTTGTGACACCCCTAAATCCGGGTACTTCAATTCCACGGGACTTGGTGTTCACTGTACGAATATCATCTATCTATCTACCCATAGTAAATGCAAACCATGCAATAAATAGAATTAAATACTCCCCTTATGGGGTTACAACATCTGAGTAATAAATAAAATAAATCTCAGGTCATACTAACCTTAAACATCTGTGCGGAACATAACAAATAAATAGTCTTACACAACTAACATAAAGCTGAAACATAAACATATAAATAAACAATAAGTCTTCATCACTTGTTGACCTTGCCCTTGCCTTTGCTGGTAGAAGGCTCTTCGGACATTTCGTTCTTAACTGCAATGTTATTATTACGCAAGAGTGAGCACGATTGCCCACAAGTGTAATAATATGACAACAATATAATAACAAGCGAGTGAATCAAAGACATCTGAATAAAGAAACTCAACTTTTGACTCCAGGATAAATAACAGGAATCAAAATAACATCTGAGGGTCATAAGACCTTGAACTATGTCTTAGGTTGTAAAGTGTTTATACTGTAAACCTTTAACAGTCATAAGACTATGGACTCTACTTCTCGTACTTAGGGGGATCAACCCTTAGTACCATACTGTGCACAATATCTCAACGCTAAAGCGTAAATAATCCCCTTTTACAGGGTTATTCATCTCAGTTTTGACATCAGAGTCCGCACCAAAGGAAGTTTGGTTTGGATAAGCTCAATAAGTATTTTAGAATTTAGAACGTTCATCAACTATGGACTAGTCGAATCAATAAGGGTTCACTAGTCCTATAAGGTTCAACAATATCATCGATATTCAACTTGAATAATAAATCTCAAGAGTATACAATCGAATAAGTATTGTATAACTGAATCATGCTTTTAAAAGAGTTACAATATGTAATATGAATTTCGAACTGGAACAATTAAGAACACGAGCTTACTCGATATATAAACACAAGTCTAAGACTTAATAAATGAATAAATTAGAATTTAGGGAACTTACTAAATCAATAAGTTAGGGATAGGATACTTGCCTCTTGCACAAGCTACAAATATAATTATAATTCACTTCCTCAACGTCCTACACATTACATTATGTATACGACATCGATTAGTTTTCATAACTACCATGTTTAACTGTTGAACTATTCACTTAAGTTCGACTTACAACTTGGTTTATAATATTACTCAATGGCTAACCACATAACATGAATGTAAACTCACAACATGCATATCACACATGTATAGCCCTTTAAACAATCATAATCAAGTTTTACAATTACGATATTCAAGTTCGCACTTAGTTTGTTAACTTGAACCTTCACATTATCTTATACATGTCAATAACTTAAT
The DNA here is from genome assembly GCA_020205555.1 of Panax stipuleanatus. Classification (NCBI taxonomy): domain Eukaryota; kingdom Viridiplantae; phylum Streptophyta; class Magnoliopsida; order Apiales; family Araliaceae; genus Panax; species Panax stipuleanatus. The sequence continues at coordinate 42,554 of JAINUT010002169.1, read as the reverse complement.
TTATTAATCATGAACTTCAAATCATATAATATTCATGTATGTAACTTAAAACAACATCTTTTATTATCGAGAACACTACACTTGTGTGCGTGCATGTCCGAAGCCCTCCGATTGCCTCCGAATACTTATCAGTCACAAAGATGACCATTTTTACCCATTTTAACGATTTCAAATTGAAAACCTTAAAGAATGAAAGTTGTAGGTCTACTCGTTATCTTTTCGAATCATCTTGAATAGCCTTAATCGGAGTTCGTATGAAAACGTTATGCTTATTTTACTACATGAGGTTAAAACAGTCTCGGAAACCAAAAAAAAGGCTCCCGGACAGCCCTTATACCCGCTGGGGCGGGTCCTAATGCCCATAAACACCCGCTGGGGCGGGTCCCCCTGCTGGTGCACTCCCTGATTTGCGATGAACACCCAGAGCAACCCAAATAAATTCAAATTAAACTAACGTAATGAATTTTAAGGCTACCCATAATGTAAAAACTTCACAGAAACGCTATACAACATTTCTAGCATGATCTTGGCAATTAAAATCATGTAATCACACAATCCAAGGCATCTAATTTTACTGTTTTCATACTTTATCATGTTTTGAAGGAAAATCAAGAAATTCAACGTTACGGATTCGTTATAACACCGAATCCGTTCGTTTAATTTCTGTTTTGTTCGTATAGACGTGTACAATCATATGCAAATGTTAATTCAAAGTTAAACCATCGATTCATGGTATAAAATTTATACGTAAGGGCCGTATGACAGTATATACGACTCTGTAATTTTCGAAAACCCAATTTAAACAAAATTCGATCACTGCAAGTTATGCATATATGGCATATAATATGTTATAAACACATATGAACACACATATAGCCATATAATGAACAATTATCAATTTTCCCATTCACAGAGAATTTTTAAAGCACGTAAATGGAAAAAAAAAACTCTGTAAAATTTTGAAAACCCAATTAAGGCCTAATTACATGAATTCGATTATTTTAATTCATTCATACCAAATACAAAATATGTTATAATGATATAATAACACATATATAAGCATATAATCAAAAATTGCTAATTTTTCCCATACACAGAGAACTTAGAATATATGCTCATGAAGGAAACATAACTCTATAACTTCACAAGAATTCAATTAATGCATATTTATATGAAATTGACTGTTTTAAAACATGAATATACGATAGAAAACATGTTATGTCTAATTAGTAACACTTATATCATCACTTTATGTAGTAATCATAAACTCTATTTTTACAGAGAACTCAAAAATAGGTTAATGGAAAAACATGGAATTAAACTTAAAGATGAAGGAATTACCCTTGCTAGTTTCTGATGATGATGAACTCTCGTTTGATTTCTACAATCCTTGATCTCTTCAATTCTTTCTCAAAGTTCTCTCAATTTTTCTCTCAACTTTTTCTAAGTTTGTTACTTCTGATATGAATATCAAATAGAACTAGTGTTTATAATGTTTACATGAAAAGAATTCGTGAATACATGGGTCGTCAGTTAACTCCCACTATGGGTTAACTGACCAACCTCCTATAAGGCCATGTTTGGCTAGCCTAAAGAGTCCATTTCCCATTTAATCTAATAACTTACTATTATATAGTTTAATTGTAACACTCCTAATTAATCAATTAATCTTATTTAAATCAATTAAATAAAATAGCATGATTCCACAATAAATCACATAGTCACATAATTAAAATTCTTATTTATTAATTATGTTAAATCATTAAATCTCTAATTAATTATTAAATTAATTAGAATAATATTATGCTTATTAATTAATTTATTAAATCAAATAAGCTCAATTAAATACATCATTGAATATAAAATTCACCACATTAATTTAACTAATGTGACACATATAATTAAATTAATCTACCACAATTTCATCAATTAATTATTTAACTCAATAATTAAATCATCAAAAAAAATATTTATTTCATTCAATAAATATTCAGATTAAATTACAAAATCTCGTTCGTCACATCTTTCCCCCTTAAAAGGATTCTGTCCCCAGAATCACGGTTCAATTAAAAATTCGTCCTGTTACAGCAGTTAGGAAAGACATTAGATGCATGTTCTTCTTCCTTTCAAACAGGACTTCCTCCCTGTCCTGTTGAGAAAAGTGATGAGCAGCAGAGAAAATTTCCCTAGCATTTGCCCCCATCGCATAACCTAACTCCAGATCAGATCGCATTGCATTGGTTGATGAGTCTTCTGAGCTTATGTTGGTACCCATAATACCCAGAAAGGGGTTCGATTCCCCCATGTCATCTACACCAAGTTGAGGAGGTAGAGAGGCCTGTGAGTTCGGTAGAGAAACACCAAACTCGGCAAAAAGGTCCTTTGAAGGACTACTTTCTGAGTTTCCCGCTGAGAGATGGTTGTGACTAACCATAAAGGAAAACAGATAAGAAATGGAGAGAAGGAGGGGAGTCCAAAACGGGAAAGAAAGAACTGCAGGAGGAGGAGAGGTGGACGGAAAGAATGAAGGTGGTCAAAAAGAAATGGACGGGAAATAAGGAAGGAAAGAATGAAGGTGGTCGGAAAGTTTTTTAGAGAGAAGGGAGAGAACAAAAGCTAGAGAGAGAAACATTGCGTGAGAAACATTCTTGTACAGAGACCTTAAGGCCATGTTTGGCTAGCCTAAAGAGTCCATTTCCCATTTAATCTAATAACTTACTATTATATAGTTTAATTGTAACACTCCTAATTAATCAATTAATCTTATTTAAATCAATTAAATAAAATAGCATGATTCCACAATAAATCACATAGTCACATAATTAAAATTCTTATTTAATAATTATGTTAAATCATTAAATCTCTAATTAATTATTAAATTAATTAGAATAACATTATGCTTATTAATTAATTCATTAAATCAAATAAGCTCAATTAAATACATCATTGAATATAAAATTCACCACATTAATTTAACTAATATGACACATATAATTAAATTAATCTACCACAATTTCATCAATTAATTATTTAACTCAATAATTAAATCATCAAAAAAAATATTTATTTCATTCAATAAATATTCAGATTAAATTACAAAATCTCGGTCGTCACATCTTTCCCCCTTAAAAGGATTCTGTCCCCAGAATCACGGTTCAATTAAAAATTCGTCCCGTTACATTCTCCCCCCCCCCTTATAAAGATTCTGTCCCCAGAATCGCATATACAAAAATTAAGTAAATAAATCTGGGTAATTATTCATCATATGCTTTTCGAGTTCCCACGTAGCTTCTTCAGCATTGTGGTTCCTCCAAATTACCTTAACAGAAGGTATAACTTTGTTTCTGAGGACTTGCTCTTTCTTGTCAACAATCTGAACATGAATTTCTTCATAGGATAAGTCTTTTTCAAAATGTAGGGGTTCATATTCAATCACATGTTTGTAATCGGGTTTGTAGGGGCGTAAAACTGAAACATGAAAGACGTTGTCGACATTCTCGAGCGCCGGAGGTAAGGCTATCTCATACGCAACTTCTCCAATCCTTCGCAGTACTTCAAAGGGTCCAATGAACCTTGGGTTCAATTTTCCCTTCTTACCGAATCTGATCTTTCCCTTCCAGGGAGAGACTTTCAAAAATACAAAGCTACCCGATTCAAACTCAACATTCTTACGGTGTGGATCGGCGTACTTCTTCTGCCTATCCTGAGCTGCTACCAGTCTTGTTCTGATCACTTTGACTATCTCTGCTGTCTGCTGTACCAGTTCTGGACCTAATAGTTGTCTCTCGCCAACTTCATCCCAGTATAGCGGGGTTCTGCATTTTCTTCCGTACAACGCTTCGTAAGGCGGCATGCCAATACTAGCGTGGTAACTGTTGTTGTAACCGAATTCCACAAGCGGTAGGTGATCATCCCAATTTCCTTTAAAATCCATGATGCATGCTCTCAACATATCTTCCAATGTCTGGATCGTTCTTTCACTCTGCCCGTCTGTCTGAGGGTGATAAGCCGTACTCATTCTCAACTGTGTCCCCATGCATTCTTGTAGTCGCTTCCAGAAGTTCGATGTGAAGCGCGGATCTCTGTCGGAAATAATTGACACCGGAACTCCATGCCTTGAAACAATCTCTTTCACATATAACCTTGCCAACTGATCTAAGTTGAATCTGATTTTGATCGGAAGGAAGTGTGCTAATTTCGTCAGTCGGTCAACGATAACCCATACTGCGTCCTAGCCTTTCTGAGTCGTCGGAAGGCCGACCACAAAATCCATCGTAATGTGTTCCCATTTCTATTCTGGGATTTCCAGGGGTTGTAGCAAACCACTCGGTCTCTGATGTTCTGCTTTCACTTTCTGACAGGTTAGACACTTTGCAACACACTCAGCAACATCTCGTTTCAAATTCGACCACCAGAAGTGCTGTCGAAGATCCTGGTACATCTTGGTACTACCGGGGTGAATCGAATACCGTGAGCTATGAGCCTTGCTCAAAATGTCCTCCTTAATCTCTGGCACTGACGGTACCCACACTCTGTTGTCAAATCTCAGTAGCCCCTCACTGTCTATCTTGAATCTCGGTTCGGTTCCTTCAGATATCTTTTTCTTAACCTTCTCACATTCTTCGTCCTGAAGTTGAGCTTCCTTAACTTTATCCAATAGGGTTGTACCAGCTTGCATCTGAAATAACTTCTCGTCAATCTCCATCGGATACTTCACTTCCAATTCCATCTTTTCCATTGCTGAAATTAGCTCCTCTTGAGTAGTCAACATCATCAATTTCTCCCGACCCTTTCTGCTTAAGGCGTCGGCAACCACGTTAGCCTTACCCGGATGGTATAAGATTTCACAGTCATAGTCCTTAATTAACTCCAGCCACCTTCTCTGGCGCATATTGAAGTCCTTCTGTGTAAAAATATATTTCAGACTCTTGTGGTCTGTATATATTTCACACTTCTCCCCATAGAGATAGTGTCTCCAAATTTTCAAAGCAAATACCACTGCAGCTAACTCCTAGTCATGGATCGGATACCCTTTCTCATAGTCTTTCAATTGTCGTGACGCATACGCAATGACCCTGCCGTTTTGCATAAGCACACAGCCAAGTCCTTTATGCGACGCATCACTATAAACCACAAAATTTCCTGTGTCGTCCGGAAGGGATAACACAGGTGCTGAACTCAACCTCCTCTTAAGCTTTTGGAAACTTTCCTCACACTTCTCTGTCCAAACGAATTTCACCGATTTTCTAGTCAAATTCGTCAGCGGAGTTGCGATCTTGGAAAAGTCCTGAATGAATCTTCTATAATAACCCGCCAATCCAAGAAAACTCCTCACTTCTGACGGTGTTTTCGGTTCATCCCAGTTCATCACAGCTTCGACTTTAGAGGGATCTACCGAAATTCCGTCCTTGTCGATCACATGTCCAAGAAATTGCACTCTTTCAATCCAGAATTCACATTTCAAAAATTTAGCGTACAACTTCTCTCTTCTCAACGCCTCTAATGTTAACTTCAGATATTCTACATGTTCTTCTTTGGTCTTCGAGTATACCAATATGTCGTCGATAAAGACCACCACGAATTTGTCCAAAAACTACTTAAACACTCCATTCATTAAGCCCATGAATGCTGCAGGAGCATTCGTTAGACCAAATGACATCACTAGAAATTCGTAGTGACCATATCGAGTCCTAAATGCTGTCTTTGGAACATCCTCTGGCCTCACCTTCAGCTGATGATAGCCACTGTTCTAAAATTGTCAAAGAAAGAGGGAGGGAGGTCTTCTCGCCGTCCTCTTTCCTTCCCCCTCGTTGCCTCTGGGTTTTCTTGTCTACTCTGGCTTGCCATCCCTTTGTTCTGGTCCCATGGTTGACCACCATCACCTTTCCGCCGGGAACTCTGAGAGCTCCCAGTCTCGTGACTTATTTGTCGAGTATGGGGTTTCCAAACCAAACTCCCCCATTACTACCGTCGAAATGGGTGAATCGGAGGCTATTCCCCATTTTGTGTCCTTCAGTTCGGATGAATCTACTGCTTCTGAGGTCCCCTTGGGGGATAATCTCGGTCCGATGTCTCCTTCGGCTGCTCAAGAGATTTTTAGAGCAGCCCAGTACTTCTCTAGGAACGATTGAGAAGAAGCTCTTGCCGAAAGGAAAAAGAATGCTAAGCTTATGGCTTATTTATCTGCGCTTGGCCTTCCGTTGGCAGATGTAAACGACCTACCCACTATTGGAACCTTTGCTGCCATAGCAAATGCACGCAAAGTGTTTGATGAATGTCCTGTGTTTGGAAATGGATCCTCTAAGGCTGCCTCCCCTGTTCCGGTGTCTGGCAGCTCTCTTATTCCCACGTATTGTGTTGGTGAGACTTCTAAACCCCCTTCTCTGCTTGACCCAATAGGTCAGCTGTTGCCAGGTTCTCCCCCTTTACGGGTTAGCCCCTCGTCTGGCCCGTGCCCTGGAGTTGGCCCTGGTTTTGGTAGGCCCACCCATGCCCCCCCTTGGAAGAAAGAGAAATTCCAAGCCCTGCTGCTGGTATCTCTAAGTCTTGGTGTGATATAGTCTCTGCTAATACCTCAAAATCTCTGGATTTATCCTTCTTCGCTCCTTCTCCTGTCTCGGAAGATGGCAGTATCATTGTGAAACCTCCTGTGGAAGCCCTTTTAAGAGGGAACAAAATGTGGTCTTCTAGTCTTGTTGGATACTTTCTCCATTCTAAGTAACCTTATAAGGTAGTGGAGCCTATTGCACATCGTATTTGGGGTAACCTTGGGCTCCAAAAAGTTTTTCTCCATGAAAAGGGCTACTACATCTTTAAGTTCAAAACTGTCTCGGATAGGGACAATGTTATGGCATCAGGCCCTTGGCACTTTGCTTCCAAAGTTATTATTCTTCAGCCTTGGAAGGCAGGGGTTGAAATATCTAATTCTAAATGCTCAAAAGTTCCCATCTGGGTTAAATTAAGCAAAGTTCCTTTTCCTTACTGCTCTGCTGAAGGTATAAGCTACATTGCTAGCAATATTGGAAAACCTCTTTTTGCTGATGAAATGACTGCAAAATTGGACCCTATGAGTTTTGCTAGAGTTTGTATTGAGATTGATGCTAGCTTTTCTTTCCCGAGCTCCATCAAAGTTGTTGTCTTTAATGAGGATTCACTTGAGGAAGTGGTGCTCCCTGTTACTGTTGATTATCAGAGCAGATCTCCCTCTTGCCAGGCTTGTAATATTTTTGGTCACTCTCCCTTGAAATGTCCAAAATCCAATTTCCAGTGGATTCCCAAGGTTATTCAACCTGTCGCAGCTACTGAAACCCCTGTCCCAGACCCCTTGCCTATTTTGTCTACTGGTGTTGCGGTCGTAAGTCCTTCTGGTACTCTGGAACCGGGTAGTTCGGTGTGGGTCATTGTCTCAAAAGGGGCAAAACCACCAGCTAGGGCTGACTCATTTTCCTCTCCTGGGAAGGAAACTAACCCCTTTTCCCCACTAGCAGGTTCTTCGTTGGGTCTACGAGCTTTATCTGATTCTGTATCCCCTATTGCCCACAATCCTATTGTGGACAAGATCAAGCTGGTTGATGAGAAAGACGGTAAGGATTTTTGCCTGAAGGCTAAAGCTGGGAAGGAACTCTCCAAGGAGGCTAAAAAGAGACTCAAAGGCCTTGGAGTCTCTTCTGCTCCAACTTAGTTATGCTAGCTACATATAATGTCAGAGGTCTTAATGAGAAGCCGAATCAGGCTTATGTTCGTCAAATGATTTCTGACAATAATATTTCTTTTGTTGGGCTGCTTGAAACTAGAGTCAAGGAACATAACTATTCCAGAATCTCAAACTCTGTCTGTAGGAACTAGAACTGGGGTTGTAACTATGACCACCATGCTAATGGTCGCATTTGGGTTGGATGGAATCCCATCATATGGAATGTGGATTTCCTTTTTGTTTCCTCCCAACTTATTCATTGTAAAGTCAAGAATCTCAATAGTAACTCTAATAGTTTTTTTGTCTCTATTGTCTATGGGCTTAACTCAATTGTGGAGAGACGAGACCTTTGGAACTCCTTAATTTCGCTTAATTCTAATAACTGTTAGTGTATTCTGGGAGACTTTAATGCCATCAGAGACCTGGCCGAGTCTGACAGGGCCAATGATTCGTGGAACTGTGGTATGGAGGATCTCCGTGACTGTTTGGAACACATTGGAGCTGAGGACATCCGTGGTGTTGGCCCCCTTTTCACCTGGTGGAATAATCAAGTTGAGCATCCCATCCTCAAAAAGCTAGACAGGGCTATCGGTAACGAGGTCTGGTTCTCCTCCTTTCCAAATGCTCAGGTCACCTTCGGGCCAAGAGGTATCTCGGACCATTCTCCAGTTATTCTCAACACTGGCTCACACCTTGTCTCCTCAAGGAAACCATTTCAGTTCTTTAATCATTTGACTAAACTTGATGGGTTCCTTGAATGTGTTGCTGACATCTGGAGTCGTCCCGTGCTTGGGAATCCCTTCCGTATTTTCTCTGAAAAGCTGAAAATGACAAAGAGGGCCCTTATCTCTCTAAACAGAATTTCTGGCAATGTTACCACTTCAGTTAAAATTGCCACAGATGCTCTTCACAGTACTCAAACCCTTCTTCAGGTAAGGCCTAGGGATTTGGCTCTCATTGAATCTGAAAAACTTTGCCTACATTCGCTTTGGCAAGCTCTCACAGTGGAGGAAACTCTTCTGCAACAAAAGTCTAGGGTTGGTTGGCATTGGGGGACCGCAATTCTAAGTTCTTTTTCAACATGGTCAAGAGTAGATGGAATTCTAATAAGATACTGTCCATTCAAAATGATGTTGGAGTTCTTGTTCATGGACAGCAGGCGGTGGAATCGGTTGCCACTAAGTACTTCCAGGATCTGTTTAACCCAGAGTCTGTCACTATTTTGCAATAGGATTGGGATATTCCTCCTGCTAAAGTTATTAGTCCGGGCCAGGCTGGCCTTCTCATTGCCCCTATCACTGATGAGGAAATTCTCTCCACCTTAAATTCCATGAAGAAGTCTAAAAGCCCTGGCCCTGATGGGTTTAATGTGAATTTCTTCACTCACTGTTGGGACATTGTGGGTAATGATTTCTCAAATCTTGTTAAACACTTTTTCGCTACAAGTTATATGCCTAAGGGTATTAACTCTACGGCTATCGCCCTCATTCCCAAATGTGCAACCCCGTCTGCAATGTCTGACTTTCGACCCATTTCTTGTTGCAACACTATTTATAAGTGCATTTCTAAGATTCTTGCGTCGAGGCTTAAGACTGTCTTGCCCACTGTTATTGGCAAGTCCCAATCTGCCTTCATCAAGGGGAGGAGTATCAGTGACAATATCCTTCTTGCTCAAGACCTCCTTAGGAATTATCATCGTTCCTCTGGCCCTCCTCGGTGTGCCCTTAAAATTGATCTTAGGAAGGCTTTTGATACAGTTAACTGGGATTTTCTCCTTTCTTCTCTGCATCTTTTTCACTTTCCTCCCATCTTCATTAGATGGATTCGAGCTTGTATCTCCACAGCTATGTTCTCTATTAAGGTCAACGGTTCCCTTGCGGGTTATTTTGGAAGTAAGCGCGGTTTAAGACAAGCGACCCCTTATCCCCTTACCTGTTTGTGCTAGTCATGGAAATGCTCTCCTCTAAGATCTCGAAAGATGTCTTGCTCCCGGATTTCAAATTTCATTGGAGAACTAAAGATTGTAACTTAACCCATCTTTTCTTTGCGGATGACATCATGGTGTTTTGCCATGCCAATGTAAATTCTGTTAACATAATCAACTCTTGCATCCAATCATTCTCTCTCTTTTCTGGCCTCCTTCCAAATGTCTACAAAAGTTAATGCTTTCTTGCCAATACTGACCAAAGAACCTCCACAGATATTTTATCTTTGCTTGGGTTTCAAGTGGGCACCCTTCCTGTCAAATTCCTGGGGGTTCCTCTTATCTCCTCTAAGCTTTCTTTCTCGGACTGTGTTCCACTTATCCACCGAATCACCTCCAGAGTATCATCTTGGACTTCTATTTCCTTAGCTTACTCTGGACGTCTTCAGCTTATCAAATCTGTCTTATTCTCCATCCAGTCTTATTGGAGCAACCATTTCATTTTCCCCAAAGCTGTGTCCAGGGCTATTCAATCCATCCTATGCCGGTTCCTATGGAAAGGTCCTTCCTTGGGTAAATCTGGCTCTCATGTCGCTTGGCAAAAGCTTTGCCACCCAGTTTTGGAAGGGGGTCTAGGAATCAAAAGTATCATTGAATGGAACAATTCTCTGATCTTGATGCATTTAATTGATATCATCCGGGCTGATTCGCCCTCCTTATGGGCTTCTTGGGTTAATACAACTGTCTTGAAAGGGAGAAATTTCTGGAACTATCTGGCCCCTTCTGATTGTTCCTGGATATGGAGACAGGTCCTCAAGCTTAGGCCCCTTGCTAGAACCTTAATTTCTTATCATGTGGGTAATGGCTCCAACACTAGTTTTTGGTATGACCCCTGGATTAATGGCAACCCCATTAACCCCAGTCAAACCTTTCTTGCAAATTCTGGACTTTCTCCTATGGCGAAGGTGGCGGATATCATTATTGATTCCTCTTGGACTCTTCCCTTGAGCTTCCACCATGAGATGATTGAACTAAAGAGACTTATTGAAACTCAGCCTTTCCGCCCCCTCTCTCCCGACAGAATTGAATGGAATGGTTCCTCTATAGTGCGTATCAAAGCTCGGCATATCTGGGATTCTATTAGATCCAAACAGGCTACTCCGATTTGGCACAAAATTGTTTGGCATAAGCTTCACGTTCCTCGATTTTCTTTTATCCTATGGTTGGGATTCCTTAAAAAGCTTCCTACTAATGATATTACTAGGCATTACTCCTCAGGCAGAATTTCCCCTTGCCCTTTTTGTCAGAGACATGATGAAAGCTTTGATCACTTATTTTTTGAATGCTCTTTCTCTTCATCCATTTTACTGGGCCTTGGAGCTTGGCGACTAGTCTAATGTCCCCAAGGACTGGATTGGGCTTACTTCCTTTCTCATTTCTTTCCAAGGTAGAAGTTTGACTAAACACATTCTTTATCTTACCTTTGCTGCTACCTTCAAGCTAGAAATGGAAAGATTCACTTGGACAAGCTTCCCCTCTCTTCCTGCGTTGCTAGGGATATCATCAATATTGTTAAATCAAGGTTGTCTTCATCCTCTCATTTTATTAAAGTATCTCATACAAATCAGTACTACTGTAAATGATTACTTCTGTAATCATTACTGTAAATGGTTACTTCGGTAATTTCTACTACTGTATATGGGTTGCATGGTGGACTTCTATGTTTTCCCCCTTCTCAGCACTGGCAGCCTTATTTCTGATGCTTACTAGAGTTGGGAGGTCTGATGCTTTCTCTAGTGGATGGCTACACTTCTGGCTGCATGCTGCTTCTCCTGGGGTTACAGTTCTGGCAGATTTTGGTGTTGCAAATTTCTGCTGGTTTGGGTTTGCTGCTATGGCTTGCAGTTGCTATTGGGCTATCCGGTTTGGTTGCTGTTTTTGTTACTTCCTTGGAGTGCTGCTTTTGGTAAGGTTGCTGCTGTTGTACAGAAGCTATTGCTGGTTTTTTCTGGCTTGGCTGCCTTCTTTGGTTTTATCTGGATTCTTGTCTGGCCTGGTTTTTGGTTCTGCTGCTCTCTGGTGCAGTGTTGTGATAGGATTCGGGAGTTGGCTGCTGGGTTCTGGTTTCGGTTTGTTTTGGGTTGGGTTGGTTGGAGATTTTTCTAGGGTTCTGATGCCTTGGGCTTTGATTTGCTTTGAGGTGTTTGGTTTCGGCCAGCTCGGTATGGTTATTTTGATTTGGTTTTGGTCGGTTCGGTATGTTTTTTGGTTTCGGGTTGGGCTCCTCTTCTGGGCTTCTTATTTGGTCTGTTTGGAGTCTCTTTGGGAGTGTCTCTTTGGGAGCTAGGTGATTGGTCAAATGTCCCTACAGACTGGGAAGCTAGCAATGTTAAGATTCTGGTTAGGGTGGTCTGGCATGGAGGGTTTGGTTTTGGGTCGGTATGTGCTGCAGCTGTTGTTATCTGCTAGGTTTTGGTGTGGCTGCTGTACCAAATCTATTGTTGTCTAGGGATCTGGTCTGGCCCTGTAGGGATTTCTGCTGTCAAGTGTTCTGGTTTGGGCATGTTGCTGTGAATTTGCTTGGGTCTGCTGAATTTACAGCTTTGCCAGTTCTGTAATTGGTCTGCTGCAGGTATGGTCCTTGGACTGCAGCTGATCCCAGTTTGCATAGTTTCCTGCGTTTGGTGCTGCAGCTGATTCCAGTTCTATAATTGCTGCTGCTGGTTGGTGCTGCCCTTTCCAGGCTATTCTGGTCTGCTGCCGGTTGGCTTTGGCAGTGTCTGCTGCAGTTTCCTGCGTTTGGTTTGGTGCTTTGTCTTCTGTTGCCGCAGTCTAGTTGTAGTTTCTGCTGTTTCTGCATTTCCTGCAGATTCTGTTTTTTGGGGTTTTTTGTTCTGGTGCTGGCTGCTATTTGGTGCTGGGGTTGCAGATTTGCTACTGCTAGTTTGGGCAGGCCAGTTCTGCTGGGTCTGGTTATGCTACTGCATGTGGCTGCTTGGTTTTCATCTGTCTGTTGGTTTTCATCTGTGGACTTTGTTCCTTTTGTTTCTGATGATGTTTTCATCTATGTTGGTTTTTGCCTTTGCCTTTTGTCTATTTGTTGGGCGTTTTTGCCTTCTAATCTTCTATAGTCATGACATCATAGGGCATGTCCTATGATGTCTATGCTATATTCTTATTGGGGTTCCCCATGAGGTTCTGTAACTTCCTTTTATTTTAATATAGTCTAAATTTAGCAAAAAAAAAAGAAAAGAAGAAGAAAGATGATAGCCACTCCTCAAGTTTATCTTTGAAAAGCACCTTGCACCCTTCAATTGGTCAAACAGATCGTCGATCCTCGGTAAAGGATATCTATTCTTAATTGTGACCTTATTCAGTTCTCTGTAGTCGATGCAAAGCCGCATCGTCCCGTCCTTCTTCTTCACAAACAACACTGGTGCTCCCCATAGCGATACGCTCGGTTGGATGTACTTCTTTTCTAGTAACTCTTGAAGTTGTACCATCAACTCTTTCATCTCTACCGGAGCCATCCGGTACGGTGCCTTCGATATTGGGGTCGTTCCTGGTGCCAAATCGATCACGAACTCAACCTCTCTATCTGGTGGAAGTCCGGGAAGATCATCCGGAAATACGTCTATGAAGTCCCCAACGACTGGTATATCTTCCACTTTCGGGTTTTCTTTACGACTATCGACTATGTAGGCTAAATATCAGACACAGCCTTGTCTTAACAACTTCCTGGCCTGCATCATCATTAGACAACTCGCTTGTCTAGGCGATTTGCTGCCATAAAACACAACCTTTGACGGGGTCATAAGGTTAATACACTTTCTCTGGCAATCAATTACAGCCCCATAATTGACTAGCCAATCCATTCCCAGAATAACATCGAATTCCCCAAGTCTAATTGGGATAAGATCTACGTTCATAATGTTACCTTTAATATCCACCTTACAGTTCTTGTGTACGTACTTAGCAAGGATTACTTCTCTATTCGCAATTTCTATGTTCATGGGGTATTCTAACTCGTCCATAGGCAATTCTAAGTTCTTAGCAAAGTCATCGGATATAAATGAACAAGTAGCACCCGAATCAAATAGTACATAAGCATTAACTTTATTGATCGGAATGATACCTGACACCACATCGCGAGACTGCACAGCATCCTGCACTGTTATGTTGAAGGTCCTGGCAGTTGGTCGGTTGGTTGCGGTTGCTCCCGTGATAGTTAGAGCACTTCCACTGTTGTTTCCCCTGTTCCCTCCTGACCCTGCACCTCCAGATCCCTTCTTGGGACAGTCCCTTGCCAGATGGTCCTTTGAGCCGCAAGTGAAGCAAGCGCCCTTCTTTGGGTTCGGACAGTTAGGTGCTATGTGGCCTTCCTGACCACAATTGTAGCATACTCGTTTTCCTTTCATACAGACCCCCAGGCGAGCTTTCCTGCAGGTCGGACATGCTTCGATCCTCTTCTTCTGACCTCCTTGCTGATTCCTAGTTGATGAGTTATCATTCCACTTTCTCTTCTGATTATTAGTCCCCCCCGTGTTGCTACCACTAGCCTTGTTGATTCCTTCACCTTCACTCTTCTTCTTTTTCTAATCTTGGTTATACTTTGTAACAGCGTCACTCCCGCCTTCAGCGAGAATGGCCTTCTCCAACACCCCAACAAAAGTGTTCAATTGGAACATTGACACTTTGCTATACAACCAGGGCTTCAAGCCCTGCTCAAACCTCCTTGCCTTCCTCTGATCGGTGTGCACTTGATACGTGGCAAACCTAGCCAACTCATTGAATTTCGCCGCATATTCTGGTACGGACATATTCCCCTGTTTCAGTTCTAGAAACTGAATCTCCATTTGATTCTGCGAGCTGGTCGAAAAGTACATCTCGAAGAACATCTCTTTGAACCTCTCCCAGGTAATCACACCTTCACCTCCCCAGACCTTATTCGCTTGCCACCAATAGCTGGCCTCGGATTTCAGCATGAACTTTGCATAGGCGGTTTTCTGGTCTTCTCTGACTCTGGCGACGTCGAAAACTTTTTCCATCTCCATGACCCAGGTTTGAGCTTCTATCGGGTTCATGGTGCCTTTAAACTCTGGCGGTCCCACCGCCTTGAAGTCCTTGAACGTTGTGTTAGGAGGATCTTGAGGTTGGTTGTTAAGCGCTCCAGCAAGTAAGTTCGCCAACTGCTGAACGGGGTTAGCATTGGCGTCGTTGTTGTTGTTAGTTGACCCTTCCTGGGCCGGTCGACGATTTGGTCTTCTCCTTGGCGGCATATTTCTGTTAAGATATACGCTTATTAGATCTTTATTCAATCTTTTAAATATTTAAGGCTTAACTTAAACATTTAGACACAATCAGTCAACATATTATCTCAAATAAACTCTGATAAATTACTAAATCAAAAGTTTTAACATAATACGATAGCATCACTGCTATTTACATCAACTATCACGAGATAAAGAATCTACAGGATTTAAAACATAAAATATTCACATTGGAATTTACATTATTAACTACCAGATAGGTTTCACAAAAATCAAATGTTCCTATCACTGCCCATTAAGGCGACTAACAGCTTTGCCACGCTCTTCTTCCATAATTCGGGACATCGTCCTGCTATCTAGCATGTATGACGGTAGTCCTTCGAACTGAATTGGGTACCTCATAACCCGATCTTGGGCTTCATCAATTGCATACTGAAGTGTAGAGTACGTCTCCTCAAGCTTGGCCTTCTTCGCCCGACAGTTATCTTCTGCGAGATCTGCTCGTCGTGATTCCCTTACCCAGGCTTCCTCGACTATGGCCAGCCTTGCTGATTTCTCTTTTAGTTCATTCTTCAATTCCTCTATTTCTTCTGACTTTTGCTCGGTTTGGCCTTTCTCGTGAACCAAATTCCACTCTACATTTCCCAAACGTGTGTGAAGTACATTTCCCAAACGTGTGTGAAGAGCCTCAACCTCTCCATCCCTCAGCTCGATAGTAGACTATTGAGTAACCGACCGCTCCCTCAACTCCTGAACAGTCTCCCTCAGCTCCTGAACAGTATCACGTAACTCTATGTTACGGTCATACAGCTCGTCATACATCTCGGCACTGATAGAGCTCGGCGGGAACTCTTTAAGGTCTTCCTCCTCCTCTTCGGCTGCCTCAGCCTGAACCTCAATCTCCTCAGGGTCTTCCTCAGAGTCCTCCTCTGAATCAGACACCGGCACATACTCCTGACCAATGACTGTGATCAAGGGTGATGGCTCTCGTTGGACTAACTGCTCCTAGACTACGTGTATATCTCGGGGCTCCTCCTGTCTAGCCTCTAGGGGTACAAGGTCCCTGGACTGACTAGGTTCTCTAGCATCTGTCATCCTGACAAATAAAATTTTAAGTTTTAGTAATTACGTGATGCTAATCGATACTCGAATATATAAGTATAAGCACATAGCATATAAGGTAAGTTATTATCTTTCTTCGAACTCGATAAGAGTTATCATTACTATGTTCTCGATCTCTAAAAAGGCTACTATCCTAAGGGTTTCCCCCACCTAAGGTTCATAACCTACAGCTTTGATACCAACCTGTGACACCCCCAAATCCGGGTACTTCAATTCCACGGAACTTGGTGTTCACTGTACGAATATCATCTATCTATCTACCCATAGTAAATGCAAACCATGCAATAAATAGAATTAAATCCTCCCTTTATGGGGTTACAACATCTGAGTAATAAATAAAATAAATCCCAGGTCATACTAACCTTAAACATCTGTGCGGAACATAACAAATAAATAGTCTTACACAACTAACATAAAGCTGAAACATAAACATATAAATAAACAATAAGTCTTCATCACTTGTTGACCTTGCCCTTGCCTTTGCTAGTAGAAGGCTCTTCGGACATTTCATTCTTAACTGCAATGTTATTATTACGCAAGAGTGAGCACGATTGCCCACAAGTAAATAATATGACAACAATATAATAACATGCGAGTGAATCAAAGACATCTGAATAAAGAAACTGAACTTTTGACTCGAGGATAAATAACAGGAATCAAAATAACATCTGAGGGTCATAAGACCTTGAACTATGTCCTAGGTTGTAAAGTGTTTATACTTTAAACCTTTAACAGTCATAAGACTATGGACTCTACTTCTCGTACTTAGGGAGATCAGCCCTTAGTACCATACTGTGCACAATATCTCAACGCTAAAGTGTAAATAATCCCCTTTTACAGGGTTGTTCATCTCAGTTTTGACATCAGAGTCCGCACCAAAGGAAGTTTGGTTTGGATAAACTCAATAAGTATTTTAGAATTTAGAACGTTCATCAACTATGGACTAGTCGAATCAATAAGGGTTCACTAGTCCTATAAGGTTCAACAATATCATCGATATTCAACTTGAATAATAAATCTCAAGAGTATACAATCGAATAAGTATTGTATAACTGAATCATGCTTTTAAAAGAGTTACAATATGTAATATGAATTTCTAACTGGAACAATTAAGAACACGAGCTTACTCGATATAGAAACACAAGTCTAAGACTTAATAAATGAATAAGTTAGAATTTAGGGAACTTGCTAAATCAATAAGTTAGGGATAGGATACTTGCCTCTTGCACAAGCTACAAATATAATTACAATTCACTTCCTCAACGTCCTACACATTACATTATGTATACGACATCGATTAGTTTTCATAACTACCATGTTTAACTGTTGAACTATTCACTTAAGTTCGACTTACAACTTGGTTTATAATATTACTCAATGGCTAACCACATAACATGAATGTAAACTCACAACATGCATATCACACATGTATAGCCCTTTAAACAATCATAATCAAGTTTTACAATTACGATATTCAAGTTCGCATTAGTTTGTTAACTTGAACCTTCACATTATCTTATACATATCAATAACTTAATTTATTAATCATGAACTTCAAATCATATAATATTCATGTATGTAACTTAAAACAACATCTTTTATTATCGAGAACACTACACTTGTGTGCGTGCATGTCCGAAGCCCTCCGATTGCCTCCGAATACTTATCAGTCACAAAGATGACCATTTTTACCCATTTTAACGATTTCAAATTGAAAACATTAAAGAATGAAAGTTGTAGGTCTACTCGTTATCTTTTCGAATCATCTTGAATAGCCTTAATCGGAGTTCGTATGAAAACGTTATGCTTATTTTACTACAGGAGGTTAAAACAGTCTCGGAAACCAAAAAAAAGGCTCCCGGACAGCCCTTATACCCGCTGGGGCGGGTCCTAATGCCCATGAACACCCGCTGGGGTGGGTCCCCCTGCTGGTGCACTCCCTGGTTTGCGATGAACACCCAGAGCAACCCAAAGAAATTCAAATTAAACTAACGTAATGAATTTTAAGGCTACCCATAATGTAAAAACTTCACAGAAACGCTATACAACATTTCTAGCATGATCTTGGCAATTAAAATCATGTAATCACACAATCCAAGGCATCTAATTTTACTGTTTTCATACTTTATCATGTTTTGAAGGATCTCCCATAGCTTGTCGGTGAGATCCATCGAAAGACTGGATGACCACGTGACTGGTTTTGATCCGGTTCGGGTTGATCTTCATTCTCTCCAAGGTATCATAGGGACAGATATTGAGGGATGATCCTCCATCTATGAGCACACCTCCGATCACATACCCGGATGACATCACTGCTATATGTAGGGATTTGCGATGACCCGTCCCTTCTGCGAGGATATCATCGTCAGTAAAAGATATCACATTACTATTGAAAATGTGTTCTACTACGTGACGAAATTTCTCGGCATCCACGGTATCTGGAAGATGGGCTTCTTCCAGTACTTTCACCAAAATGCTACGATGATCTACCGATGATAAGATCAGATCTAGGATGGACATTTGCTTGGGTGCATCCTTCAAACTTTGTACCACTCGAATTTTATTGTGTCCTATATTGTTGAGGAACTCTTCGATTTTCTCTTCAGCCACCTTTTCTTTGGCTTTGATGACTGATTTGATCATCCGCTGAGGCAGGTACAATGGATTATCCTTTAGTACAATGGCAATGTTGTTTTAGGTGGAACCTTCGTCATTCCTGTAGTTCCATGGGATCCTCTTCAGACTGATAACTGGATACTGAGGTCTGAAGGGCAAGATTAAAGGATCGGGTGAGGCCACCTTCATAGGATTTTGTGTTTCTTGGACACCTTTCTCTGGAAGTACTAAGGGTGTGAGAGTGACTCCTTATCACAGGAAATAATAGCCACGATATCCTGATTCCACTCAGTGGGAATAAAGAGTTTCTTTATCTGGGAGGCCATAATCCCGATTCCCTTTTATCAATTCACCGCTTTCAATCATATTCTGAATCAGGTTACGAAGTGCCCAGCAATCCTCAGTATCATGGCCGGGTGCATTAGAGTGGCACTGACAGATTTGGTCAGGCTTGAATTTCTTTGATCGAGGGTTCAATGGAGGTAGTAAATCTGCAACCATTCCTTCGTTGATTAACATCTGGAGGATTTCCTTCATAGGCTGGTTCAGGTTTGTGAAATTCCTTTGAAAGGCGAATTTCCTACCAGCTTGGAAATTCTCCTCTTTGGCCCTCTTATCGGCCTAGGGTTCATGCTCATGAGGCCGATAGTGATCCCTCATGGGAATGGGACTGATCTCCGGTGTGGGAGGACTTACATCAGACTGGTTGGTCTGGTTTATCAGTTGCCTAGTAATTTGATGTTGGTATACAAGAATTAAAAGAACATCTGAGGGTCATAAGACCTTGAACTATGTCCTAGGTTGTCAAGTGTTTATACTTGAAACCTTTAATAGTCATAAGACTATGGACTCTACTTCTCGTACTTAGGGGGATTAGCCCTTAGTACCATACTGTGCATAATATCTCAACGCTAAAGCGTAAATAATCCACTATACAGGGTTGTTCATCTCAGTTTGACATCAGAGTCCGCACCAAAGGAAGTTTCGTTTGGATAAGCTCAATAATAGTTCTAGAATTTAGAACGCTCATCAACTATGGACTAGTCGAATCAATAAGGGTTCGCTAGTCTTAGAAGGTTCAACAATAAACTGATAATCAATTCGAATAATAATTCTCAAGAGTTATACAATCGAATAAGTATTGTATAACTAGAATCATGCTTTAAAAGAATTATAACATCTAATATGAAATCTTGAACTTGAACAATTAAGAACAAGAACTTACTCGATATAGAATACAAGTCTAAGACTTAATCAATGAATAATTTAGAATTTAAGGAACTTGCTCAATAAAGTAAAGTTTAGAAACTTGCTCAATTTAAAGGCTTGAATTTAGGAAACTTGCCTCTTGCACAAGCTACAACTAATTCGCGTTCCTTATTAAATCCTACATATCAATACATTCATAATACCCATTAATCATAAGTTCGATATACTCATCGAATCACAACATTGGTCTTTGAACACGTTATTAGACTTTACAAATAACGATTTAAGTTATAAAATTAACTTACTAATTATTCACATAAAGTAAGTTATTACCAGCTTATAATATGCTTAACATGTCTTCATGTTCATTACATTAGGTTTTAAAACACATATTTGAAACTTGAACACTTAGAAAATTTTTTAAAATTCTGTAGGTAAGGCGCGGCCGCGCTCCAATTACTCTTTGGAGCGGCGCGGGCGCGCTCCAACTATGCCTTGAAGCAGCGCGGCCGCGCAGAGACGCAGACTCAATTTCTGCAGTTCGCGAAGAACACACAGAACAGCCCAATAAATCCCAAATCAAACTAATACAACGATTTACAATGTTACCCATGAAGTATAAACTTCACAGAAATATTATAAATAGATTCTAGCATGCTTCTAACACTTTAAATCACATACTTACACAATTTAAAGCTTTTAATTTCATTGTTTTCAATATTTATCAAGTTTTGATGAAAAAAAATATGAAATCCATCATTACGGATTCGTTATAACTCCGAATCCGTTCATTCCAATTCTGTTTCCTTCATTTTAACATGTATAATTATAATCAAGTGTCAATTTTAATTCAAATATATGATTAAAGCATTTAATTTACCTATATGGGTTATTCATACAACATTTATACTTTGTAATCCATAAAATCCTAATTTAACCAAAATTCCATGGTATGATCACTGTAAATTCATGTGTATAAGGTTTAAAACACGTTATGAACATATATTAACACACGTAAGGCCATATAATCAACAATCATTGAATTTAAAGTATTTAATTTGTATGTAAGGCCATATATACAACTTTTATACTCTAAGACTTTTGAATTCCAAATTAAGGCATGCATTCATGAATTTAATTGTTTTAAACATACATGAAGTATAGAAAACATGTTATGAACATCAATTAATATATATATAGCCATAAAATCAACAATTTCCAATTTCCCCATTCTCAGAGAACCTTTAAAACACGTAAATGGAAAACTCTATAACTTTTCCAAAATTCTAATTTAGATATGCTTTCATGGATTAATTACTCTAAAATGGATATAATTCACATACAATTAAGTTATGTATGTTAATAAACATATAACATCAAATAATAAACAATAACCTCATAAAATCCCTTTTTCAGAGAACTCAGTTGGGAGAAAACATAATACGTGAAATATAAAACTTAGATGAGGGTTTACCCTGGTTTTCTCTATTTGAAGGTGATATAAACTTGAATTCTCCAACTCTTCTCTAATCAATTCTTTCTCTCAAAGTTCTCTCTAAATTTATCTTTGATGGAAGAAGTGGATATAGAAAAACTGATATAGGTAGTATATAAAAGTATACGTATATAATATAAGTATAAACTGACGGGTTAGTGGTGTCAGTTAATCCATAATGGGTTACTGCTCCAACTCCCCTTAGGGCCTCGTTTGGCTAGCTCCTTTTTTCTCCCTTTTCATTTATTTTAATTAAATCTTACCATATAGTTAAATAATGTCACACCCAATAATCAAATATCTCATTTAAATCAATTAAATAAAATATAATAAATCCACATTAAGTCTCATAGTCACATAATTAAAATTCTCATTTATTAATTATGTTAAATCATTAAATCTCTAATCAATTATTAAATTAATTATAATAACATTATGCTTACCAATTAATTCATTTAATCAAATAAGCTCAATTAAATGGATACTTTGAATATAAAAATTCTCCACATTTATTTAATCAATGTAACACAGATAATTAAATTAATCTACCACAATTCATCAATTAATTATTTGACTCAATAATTAAATCATCGAAAAATATTTATTTAATTTAATAAATATTTGAATTAAATTATAAAAATCTCGTTCGTCACATCTTTCCCCCTTTAAAAGGATTTTGTCCCCAGAATCACGGTTCAATAAACATTTCGTCTCGTTACATTCTCCCCCCTTACAAAGATTCTGTCCCCAGGATCGCTTACACATAAATTAAGTAAATAAATGTGGGTAATTCTTTATCATATGCTCTTCGAGTTCCCACATAGCCTCTTCAGCGTTGTGGTTCCTCCAAATTACCTTAACAGAAGGTATAACTTTATTTCTGAGAACTTGCTCTTTCCTGTTAACAATTTGAACAGGAATTTCTTCATAGGATAAATATTTCTCAAAATGTTGGGGTTCGTATTCAATCACATGCTTGTAATCGGGTTTGTAGGGTCATAAAACTGAAACATGGAAGACGTTGTGTACATTATCGAGCGCCGGAGGTAAGGCTACCTCATACGCAATGTGACGAATAAGATTTTTGTAATTTAATTTGAATATTTATTGAATTAAATAAATATTTTTGATGATTTAATTATTGAGTTAAATAATTAGTTGATGAATTTATGGTAGATTAATTTAATTATATGTGTTACATTGATTAAATTAATGTGGCAAATTTTATTATTCAAAGTATGTATCTAATTGAGCTTATTTGATTAAATGAATTAATTAATAAGCATAATGTTATTCTAATTAATTTAATAATTAATTAGAGATTTAATGATTTGAAATAATTAATAAATAAGAATTTTAATTATGTGACTGTGATTTATTGTGAAATTATGCAATTTTATTTAATGGACTTAAATAGGATTATTTAATTTATTGGATGTGACATTAATTAACTATATAATAAGAGTTTTATTAAATTAATTGAAAAGGAGGAATGAAGGACAAACAAACAGAACCCTAAGGGAGGTTTTAGCAGTTAACCCATTACGGATTAACTGACAGTAACCTTGTACGTGATATATCTATACTTATACTACATATACATATTAGTTCATATATTTTTATAAGACACTAAGTTCCAAAGAGAAAAGTAGAGAGAAAGGATTGAGGGAGAAATTTTTGAAGAGATAAGTTTGTATCACCTTCAATCAGAGTCTGCAAGGGTAACCCCTACATCCCAACTTTAATTCACGTATTATATTCTCCATCACTGTATAATTCAAAGTTATCTGTTAAAGTGAAAGTTGTGAATTAAGCATGAAATTGAGTTCTATGTGTAATTACATGTTAAACATATGATCATAATGTGTTTCTACCATGTAAGGATGTTCATATATGCCTCAATTGGATTTTTAAAAATCTACAGAGTTCCTCATTTTTACATGTTCTTAAATCTCTGTTGAGAACTATTTTAATAATTAATTTAGGATGTGATCTTATATGTGTTAGGATATGTTAATAACATGTTATGTATCACGTATACATGATTTTCAGTGGTCAAACCACGGAATTTTGTTAATAATTGAGTTTTCAAAAGTTACATAGTGTAGAATTGTACATATGGCCCATATGGCTCTTACGTACAAAATCTACACGCCTTATGCGTTTATTTAATTTAAATTAACACTTGTATATGATGGTGTACGTTTAAATGAACAAAACGGAAGTTAAACGAACGAATTCGGTGTTATAACGAATCCGTAACGTTGAATTTCTTATTTTTCCTTCAAAAACTTTACAAAATACTGAAAATAGTGAAATTAAATGTTATGATTTGTGTAATTACGTAAAGTAAAGTGTTAAAAGCATGCTTAGAACATTGTATGATGTTTCTGTAAATTCTATATCTCATGGGTAGCCTTAAAATTCATTAAGTTAGTTTAATTTGGATTTATTTGGGCTGCTCTGTGTGTTCTTCGCGAACTGGCAAAACTGAGCCTGCTTCGCCTCGCGGCCGCGCCGCTTCAAGGCATACTTGACGCGCGCCGGTGCCGTGCCCCGCCCCCTCGCCGGTCCAAAGAATAAATGGCGCGCGACCGCGCCTGCAGAATTTTGATTTTTTTTTCTAAGTGTTCAAGATTTTAAAGATGTGTTTTAAAAACCTAATGTGATGAACATGAAGACATGTTAAGCATATAATAAGATGTTAATAACTTATATTACGTGAGTAATTAATAAGTTAATTACATGACTTAAATTGTTAATCGTAGAGTCTAATAATGTGTTCGAAGACCAATGTTGTGATTCGATAAGTATATCGAATTTATAATTAATCGATGTTGTTAATGGATGGTTATGTAGGACTAAGTAAAGGACGTGAATTATACCTTGTAGCTTGTGCGAGAGGCAAGTATCTTATCCCTAACTTATTGTTATTAAGCAAGTTCCTAACTTTACTTTCATTGAACAAGCTTTCTAAATTCAAGGTTATCGATTGAGCAAGTTCTTATCCTTGTTTATTCAAGTTAAGATTTTCATATGAGATATTGTTATTCCTTTAAGTATTACTTCAGTTATACAATACTTATTCGATTGTATACTCTTGAGATTTATTGTCCAAGTTGAATATCGATGTTATTGTTGAACCTTATAGACTAGTGAACCCTTATTAATTCGACTGGTCCATAGTTGATGAACGTTCTAAATTCTAGAATACTTATTGTGCTTATCCAAACCAAGCTTCCTTTGGTGCGGACTCTGATGTCAAAACTGAGATGAACAACCCTATAAATGGGATTATTTGTGCTTTAGCGTTGAGATATTGTGCACAGTATGGTACTAAGGGCTGATCCCCCTAAGTACGAGAAGTATAGTCCATAGTCTTATGACTGTTAAAGGTTTAAAGCTTAAACACTTTACAACCTAGGACATAGTTCGAGGTCTTATGACCCTCAGATGTTCTTTTGACTCCTGTTATTCATTTCTGAGTCAAAATTTGAGTTTCTTTATTCAGATATCTTTTATTCACTTGCATGTTATTATATTGTTGTCATATTATTATACTTGTGGGCAATCGTGCTCACTCTTGCGTAATAATAACATTGCAGTTAAGAACGAAAGGTCCGACGAGCCTTCCACTAGCATAGGCAAGGGCAAAGTTAACAAGTGATGAAGACTTGTTGTTTATTTCATATGTTTATGTTTCAGACTTGTATTTAGTTGTGTAAGACTTATTTATTTGTTTATGTTCTACACAGATGTTTAAGGTTAGTATGACCTGGGATTGATTATGTATTTCTATTCAGATGTTGTAACCCCATAAGGGAATGATTATTTCTATTTATTTCATGGTTTGCATTTATTATGGGTAGATAGATAGATGATATTTGAACAGTGATCACCAAGTCCCGTGGAATTAGAGTACCCGGATTTGGGGGTGTCACAGGTTGGTATCTGAGTCGTAGGTTATGAACCTTTGGTGGGAAAAACCTTAGGATAGTAGCCTTTTTAAAGATCGAGAATATAGTAATGATAACTCTTATCGAGTTCTAAGAAAGATAATAACTTACCTTATGTGCTATGTGCTTATACTTATATACTCGAGTATCGATTAGCATCACGTAATAACTAAAACTTAAAATTTTATTTGTCAGGATGACGGATACTGGAGAACCTAGTCAGTCCAGGGACCTTGTACCCCTAGAGGCTAGAGAGGAGGAGCCCCGAGACATCCACGTAGTCTGGGAGCAGTTAGTCCGACGAGAACCATCACCCTTGATCACAGTCATTGGTTAGGAGTATGTGCCGGTGTCTGATTCAGAGGAGGAATCTGAGGAAGACCCTGAGGAAAATGAGGCTCAGGTTGAGGCAGCCGAAGAGGAGAAGGAAGACCCTGAAGAGTTCCCACCGAGCTCTATCAGTGCCGAGATGTATGACGAGCTGATGACCGTAACATAGAGTTACGTGATACTGTTCAGGAGCTGAGTGATACTGTTCAGGAGCTGAGGGAGACTGTTCAGGAACTAAAAGAGAAATCAGCAAGGCTGGCCATAGCAGAGGAGGCCTGGGTAAGGGAATCACGACGAACAGATCTCGCAGAAGACAACTGTCAGGCGAAGAAGGCCAAGCTTGAGGAGGCGTACTCTACGCTTCAGTATGCAATTGACGAGGCCCAGGATCGGGTTATGAGGTACCCAATTCAGTTCGAAGGACTACCGTCGTATATGCTAGATCGCAGGACGATGTCCCGAATTATGGAAGAAGAGCGTGGCAAAGCTGTTCGTCGCCTTAATGGGCAGTGATAGGAACATTTGATTTTGTGAAACCTATCTGGTAGTTAATAATGTAAATTCCAATGTGTTTATAAAGAGAGGAACATTTTATGTTTTAAATCCTGTAGATTCTTTATTTCAGGATAGTTGATGTAAATAGCAGTGATACTATCGTATTATGTTAAAACTTTTGATTTAGTAATATATCAGAGTTTATTTGAGATAATGTGTTGACTGATTGTGTCTAAATGTTTAAGTTAAGCTTTAGATATTTAGAGAATTGAATAAAGATCTAATAAGCGTATTTTTTAACAGAAATATGCCGCCAAGGAGACGACCTAACCGTCAACAGTCCCAAGAGGGGTCAACAAACAACAATAACAACAACGCCAATGCTAACCCTGTTCAGCAGTTGGCGAACTTACTTGCTGGAGCGCTTAACAACCAACCTCAAGCTCCACCAAACATAACGTTCAAGGACTTCAAGGCGGTGGGACCGCCAGAGTTTAAAGGCAACATGAATCCGATAGAAGCTCAAACCTAGGTTATGGTGATGGAGAAAGTTTTTGACGTCGCCAGAGTCAGAGAAGACCAGAAAACCACCTACGTAACGTTCATGCTGAAATCTGAAGCTAGTTATTGGTGGCAAGCAAATAAGGTCCGGGGAGGAGAAGGTGTGATTACTTGGGAGAGGTTCAAAGAGATGTTCTTCGAGATGTATTTTTTGACCAGCTCGCAGAATCAAATGGAGGTTCAGTTTCTGGAGCTGAAATAGGGCAATATGTCCATACCAGAGTATGCGGCGAAATTCAATGAGTTGGCTAGGTTTGCCACGTATCAAGTGCACACCGATCAGAGGAAGGCAAGGAGGTTTGAACAGGGCCTAAAGCCCTGGTTGTATAGCAAAGTTTCAATGTTCACATTGAACACTTTTGCTGGGGTGCTAGAGAAGGCCATTCTCGCTGAAGGCGGGAGTGACGCTGTTACAAAGTATAACCAAGATTAGAAAAAGAAGAAGAGTGAAGGTGAAGGAGTTAACAAGGCTAGTGGTAGCAACACAAGGGGGAAGTAACAATCAGAAGAGGAGGTGGACCGACAACTCATCAACTGGAAATCAGCAAGGAGGTCAGAAGAAGAGGATCGAAGCTTGTCCGACCTGCGGGAAAGCTCACCTGGGGGTCTGTATGAAGGGAAAACGAGTGTGCTACAATTATGGTCAGGAAGGCCACATAGCACCTAACTGCCCTAACCCAAAGAAGGGCGCTTGCTTCACTTGCAGCTCAAAGGACCATCTGATAAGGGACTGTCCCAAGAAGGGATCTGGAGGGGCAGGATCAGGAGGGAACAGGGGAAACAGCGGTGGAAGTGCTCTAACTATCACGGGACCAACCGCAACCAACCGACCAACCACCATAACCTTCTACATGACCGTGCAGGATGCTGTACAGTCTCGCGATGTGGTGTCATGTATCATTCCGATCAATAAAGTTAATGCTTATGTACTATTTGATTCGGGTGCTACTTGTTCATTTATATTCGATGACTTTGCTAAGAACTTAGAATTACCTATGGACGAGTTAGAATACCCCATGAACATAGAGATTGCGAATAGAGAAGTGATCCCTGTTAAGTACGTACACAAGAACTGTAGGGTGGATATTAAGGGTAACATTATGAACGTAGATCTTATCCTGATTAGGCTTGGGGAATTCGATGTTATCCTGGGAATGGATTGGCTATTCAATTATGGAGCTGTAATTGATTGCCAGAGGAAATGTATTAACCTTATGACTCCATCAAAGGTTATGTTTTATGGTAGCAAGTCGCCTAGACAAGCGAGTTGTCTAACAATGATGCAGGCTAGGAAGTTGTTAAGACAAGGCTGTGTAGGATATTTAGCCTACATAGTCGATAGTCGTAAAGAGACCCCAAAAGTGGAAGATATACCAGTCGTGAGGGACTTCATAGATGTATTTCTGGACGATCTGCCAGGACTTTTGCCAGACAGAGAGGTTGAGTTTGTGATCGATTTGGCGCCAGGAACAGCTCCATTATCGAAGGCACCGTACCGGATGGCTTCGATAGAGATGAAAGAGTTAATGGTACAACTGCAAGATTTACTGGACAAGAAGTACATCCAACCGAGCGTATCGCCGTGGGGAGCTTCGGTGTTGTTTGTGAAGAAAAAGGACGGGACGATGCGGCTTTGCATCGACTACAGAGAACTGAATAAGGTCACCAATAAGAATAGATATCCATTACCGAGGATCGACGATCTGTTTGACCAATTGAAGGGAGCAAGATACTTTTCAAAGATAGACTTGAGGAGTGGTTATCATCAACTGAAGGTGAGGCCAGAGGATGTTTTGAAGACAGCATTTAGGACTCGATATGGTCACTACGAATTTCTAGTGATGTCATTTGGTCTAACGAATGCTCCTGCAACATTTATGAGCTTAATGAATGGAGTGTTCAAGCCGTTTTTGGAAAAATTTGTGGTGGTGTTTATCGATGACATTTTGGTATACTCGAAGACCAAGAAAGAACATGTAGAGCATCTGAACTTAACACTAGAGGCGTTGAGAAGAGAGAAGTTGTACACCAAATTTTTAAAATGTGAATTCTGGATTGAAAGAGTGCAATTTCTTGAACATGTGATCGACAAGGAAAACATTTCGGTAGATCCCTCTAAAGTCGAAGCTGTGATGAACTGGGATCATCCGAAAACGCCTTCGGAAGTGAGAAGTTTTCTTGGGTTGGTGGGTTATTATAGAAGATTCATTCAAGACTTTTCCAAGATCGCAACTCCACTGACGAATTTGACTAGGAAATCGGTGAAATTCGTTTGGACGGAGAAGTGTGAGGAAAGCTTCCAAGAGCTTAAGAAGAGGTTGAGTTCATCACCTGTGTTATCTCTTCCGAACGACACAGGAAATTTTGTGGTTTATAGTGATGCGTCGCACAAAGGACTTGGCTGTGTGCTTATGCAAAACGGCAGGGCTATTGCGTATGTGTCATGACAATTAAAAGACTATAAGAAGGGGTATTCGACCCATGAGTTGGAGTTAGCTGCAGTGGTATTTACTTGGAAGATCTACAGACACTATCACTATGGGGAGAAATATGAGATATATATAGACCACATGAGTCTGAAATATATTTTCACATAGAAGGACCTAAATATGCGCCAGAGAAGGTGGCTGGAGTTGATTAAAGACTATGACTGTGAAATTTTATACCATCCGGGTAAGGCTAATATGGTTGTCGAAGCCTTAAGCAGGAAGGGTCGGGTGAAATTGATGATGTTGACTGCTCAGGAAGAGCTAATTTCAGCAATGGAAAAGCTAGAATTGGAAATGAAGTATCCGATGGAGATTGACGAGAAGTTGTTTCAGATGCAAGCTGATACAACCCTATTGGAAAAAGTTAAGGAAGCCCAACTTCAGAACGAAGAATGTGAGAAGGTAAAGAAAAAGATATCTGAAGGAACCGAACTGAGATTTGAGATAGACAGTGAAGGACTACTGAGATTTGAGAACAGAGTGTGGGTACCGTCAGTGCCAGAGATTAAGGAGGACATTTTGAGCGAGGCTCATAGCTCACGGTATTCGATTCACCCCGACAGTACCAAGATGTATCAGGATCTTCGACAGCAGTTCTGGTGGCCGAATTTGAAACGAAATATTGCTGAGTGTGTTGTAAAGTGTCTGACCTGTCAGAAAGTGAAAGCAGAACATCAGAGACCCAGTGGTTTGCTACAACCCCTGGAAATCCCAGAATGGAAATGGGAACACATTACGATGGATTTCGTGGTTGGCCTTCCGACGACTCAGAAAGGCTACAACATAATATGGGTTATCATTGACCGATTGACAAAATCCGCACACTTCCTTCCAATCAAAATTAGATTCAACTTAGATCAGTTGGCAAGGTTATATGTGAAAGAGATTGTATCGAGGCACGGAGTTCCGGTGTCAATTATTTTCGACAGAGATTGGCGCTTCACATCGAACTTCTGGAAGCGACTACAGGTATGCATGGGGACATAGTTGAGAATGAGTACGGCTTATCACCCTCAGACCGACGGGCAGAGCGAAAGAACGATCCAGACCTTGGAGGATATGTTGAGAGCGTGCATCATGGATTTCAAAGAAAATTGGGATGATCACCTACCACTTGTGGAATTCGGTTACAACAACAGTTACCACGCTAGTATTGGCATGCAGCCTTACGAAGCGTTGTACAGAAGAAAATGCAGAACTCCGCTATAATGGGATGAAGTTGGTGAGAGACAATTACTAGGTCCAGAACTGGTACAACAGACAGCAGAGATAGTCAAAGTGATCAGAATAAGACTGGTAGTAGCTCAAGATAGGCAGACGAAGTACACCGATCCACACTGTAAGAACGTTGAGTTTGAATCGGGTAACTATGTATTTTTGAAAGTCTCTCCCTGGAAGGGAAAGATCATATTCGGAAAGAAGGGGAAATTGAGCCCAAGGTTCATTGGACCCTTTGAGATACTACGAAGGATTGGAGAAGTTACGTATGAGGTAGCCTTACCTCCCGCACTCGAGAATGTCCACAACGTCTTCCATGTTTCAGTTTTACGACCTTACAAACCCAATTACAAGCATGTGATTGAATATGAACCCCTACATTTTGAGAAAGACTTATCCTATGAAGAAATTCCTACTCAGATTGTTGACAGAAAAGAGCAAGTTCTCAGAAATAAAATTATACCTTCTGTTAAGGTAATTTGGAGGAACCACAACGCTGAAGAAGCTACGTGGGAACTTAAAGAGCATATGATGAAGAATTATCCATATTTATTTACTTAATTTATGTGTATGCGATTCTGGGGACAGAATCTTTGTAAGGGGGGAGAATGTAACGGGACGAATTTAATTGAAACGTGATTCTGGGGACAAAATCCTTTTAAGGGGGGGAAGATGTGACGAACAAGATTTTTATAATTTAATTTGAATATTTATTGAATTAAATAAATATTTTTGATGATTTAATTATTGAGTTAAATAATTAATTGATGAATTTGTGGTAGATTAATTTAATTATATGTGTTACATTGATTAAATTAATGTGATAAATTTTATTATTCAAAGTATGTATCTAATTGAGTTTATTTAATTAAATGAATTAATTAATAAGCATAAAAAATTCTAATTAATTTAATAATTAATTGGAGATTTAATAATTTGACATTATTAATAAATAAAAATTTTAATTATGTGACTGTGATTTATTGTGGAATTATGCAATTTTATTTAATGGACTTAAATAGGATTATTTGATTTATTGGATGTGACATTAATTAACTATATAATAAGAGTTTTATTAAATTAATTGAAAATGAGGAATGAAGGACAAACAAACAGAACCCTAAGGGAGGTTTTAGCAGTTAACCCATTACGAATTAACTGACAGTAACCTTGTACGTGATATATGTATACTTATACTACATATACATATCAGTTCATATATTTTTATAAGACACTAAGTTCCAAAGAGAAAAGTAGAGAGAAAGGATTGAGGGAGAAATTTTTGAAGAGATAAGTTTGTATCACCTTCAATCAGAGACTGCAAGGGTAACCCCTACATCCCAACTTTAATTCACGTATTATATTCTCCATCACTGTATAATTCAAAGTTATCTATTAAAGTGAAAGTTGTGATTTAAGCATGAAATTGAGTTCTATGTGTAATTACATGTAAAATATATGATCATAATGTGCTTCTACCATGTAAGGATGTTCATATATGCCTCAATTGGATTTTTAAAAATCTACAAAGTTCCTCATTTTTACGTGTTCTTAAATCTCTGTTGAGAACTATTTTAATAATTAACTTAGGATGTGATCTTATATGTGTTAGGATATGTTAATAACATGTTATGTATCACGTATACATGATTTTCAGTGGTCATACCATGGAATTTTGTTGATAATTGGGTTTTCAAAAGTTACAGAGTGTAGAATTGTACATAAGGCCCATATGGCCCTTACGTACAAAATCTACACGCCTTATGCGTTTATTTAACTTAAATTAACACTTGTATATAATGGTGTACGTTTAAATGAACAAAACGGAAGTTAAACGAACGGATTCGGTGTTATAACGAATCCGTAACGTTGAATTTCTTGTTTTTCCTTCAAAAACTTTACAAAATACTGAAAACAGTGAAATTAAATGTTGTGATTTGTGTAATTACGTGAAGTAAAGTGTTAAAAGCATGCTTAGAACATTGTATGATGTTTCTGTAAATTTTATATCTCATGGGTAGCCTTAAAATTCATTACGTTAGTTTAATTTGGATTTATTTGGGCTGCTCTGTGTGTTTCTTCGCGAACTGGGAAAACTAAGCCTGCGTCGCCACGCGGTCGCGCTGGTCCAAAGAGTAAATGGCTCGCGGCCGCGCCGCCTGCGGAATTTTGAAATTTTTTTCTAAGTGTTCAAAATTTCAAAGATGTGTTTTAAAAACCTAATGTGATGAACATGAAGACATGTTAAGCATATAATAAGATGTTAATAACTTATATTACGTGAGTAATTAATAAGTTAATTACATGACTTAAATCGTTAATCGTAAAGTCTAATAACGTGTTTAAAGACCAATGTTGTGATTCGATAAGTATATCGAATTTATAATTAATCGATGTTGTGAATGGATGGTTATGTAGGACTAAGTAAAGGACGTGAATTATAACTTGTAACTTGTGCGAGAGGCAAGTATCTTATCCCTAACTTATTGTTATTAAGGAAGTTCCTACCTTTACTTTCATTGAACAAGCTTTCTAAATTCAAGGTTATCGATTGAGCAAGTTCTTATCCTTGTTTATTCAAGTTAAGATTTTCATATGATATATTGTTATTCCTTTAAGTATTACTTCAGTTATACAATACTTATTCGATTGTATACTCTTGAGATTTATTGTCCAAGTTGAATATCGATGTTATTATTGAACCTTATAGGACTAGTGAACCCTTATTGATTCGACTAGTCCATAGTTGATGAACGTTCTAAATTCTAGAATACTTATTGAGCTTATCCAAATCAAACTTCCTTTGGTGCGGACTCTGATGTCAAAACTGAGATGAACAACCCTGTAAAGGGGATTATTTACGCTTTAGCGTTGAGCTATTGTGCAAAGTATGGTACTAAGTGTTGATCCCCCTAAGTACGAGAAGTAGAGTCCATAGTCTTATGACTGTTAAAGGTTTAAAGCTTAAACACTTTACAACCTAGGACATAGTTCGAGGTCTTATGACCCTCAGATGTTCTTTTGACTCCTGTTATTCATTCCTGAGTCAAAATTTGAGTTTCTTTATTCAGATATCTTTGATTCACTTGCATGTTATTATATTGTTGTCATATTATTATACTTGTGGGCAATCGTGCTCACTCTTGCGTAATAATAACATTGCAGTTAAGAACGAAAGGTCCGACGAGCCTTCCACTAGCAAAGGCAAGGGCAAAGTCAACAAGTGATGAAGACTTGTTGTTTATTTCATATGTTTATGTTTAAGACTTGTATTCAGTTGTGTAAGACTTATTTATTTGTTTATGTTCCACACAAATGTTTAAGGTTAGTATGACCTGGGATTGATTATGTATTTCTATTCAAATGTTGTAACCCCATAAGGGGAGGATTTTTTCTATTTATTTCATGGTTTGCATTTATTATGGGTAGATAGATAGATGATATTTGAACAGTGAACACCAAGTCCCGTGGAATTGGAGTACCCGGATTTGGGGTTGGCACACGCAACTTCTCCAATCCTTCGCAGTACCTCAAAGGGTCCAATGAACCTCGGGCTCAATTTCACCTTCTTTTGGAATCTGATCTTTCCCTTCCAAGGAGAGACTTTCAAAAACACATAGCTACGCGATTCAAACTCAACATTTTTACAGTGTGGATCGGTGTATTTCTTCTGCCTATCTTGAGCTGCTATCAGTCTTGTTCGTATCACTTTGACTATCTCTACTGTCAGCTGTACCAGTTCTGGACCTAGTAATTGCCTCTCGCCAACTTCATCCTAGTATAGCATAGTTCTGCATTTTCTTTCGTACAACGCTTCGTAAGGTGGCATGCCAATACTAGCATGGTAACTGTTGTTGTAGCCGAATTCCACGAGAAGTAAGTGATCATATCCATGATGCACGCTCTTAACATATCATCTAATGTCTGGATCGTTCTTTCGCTCTGCCCATCTGTTTGAGGGTGATAAGCCATACTCATTCTCAACTGTGTCCCCATGCATTCCTGTAGTCGCTTCCAGAAGTTCGAGGTAAAGCGCGGATCCCTATCGGAAACAATTGACACCGGAACTCTGTGCCTCAAAACAATCTCTTTCACATATAACCTTGCCAACTGGTCTAAGTTGAATCTGATTCAGATCGGAAGGAAGTGTGTGGATTTCGTCAATCGGTCAATGACAACCCATACTGTGTCGTAGCCTTTCTGAGTCGTCGGAAGGCCAACCACGAAATCCATTGTAATATGTTCCCATTTCCATTCTGGGATCTCTAAAGGTTGTAGCAAACCACTCGGCCTTTGATGTTCTGCTTTCAATTTCTGACATGTCAGACTCTTTGCAACACACTTAGCAACATCTCGTTTCAAATTCGGCCACCAAAAATGTTGTCGAAGATCCTGGTACATCTTGGTACTACCGGGGTGAATCGAATACCGTGAGCTATGAGCCTCGCTAAAAATGTCCTCCTTAATCTCTGGCACTGACGGTATCCAAACTCTGCTCTCAAATCTCAGTAGTCCCTCACTGTCTATATTGAATCTCGGCTCGGTTCCTTTAGATATCTTTTTCTGCACCTTCTCACATTCTTCGTCCTGAAGTTGAGCTTCCTTAACTTTATCTAGCAAGGTTATACCAGCTTTCACCTGGAACAGCTTCTCATCAATATCCATCGGATACTTCACTTCCAATTTCAGCTTCTCCATTGCTGAAATTAGCTCCTCCTGAGCAGTCAACATCATCAATTTCTCCCGACCCTTTCTGCTTAAGGTGTCGGCAACCACATTTGCCTTACCCGGATAGTATAAGATCTCACACTCGTAGTCCTTAATTAACTCCAGCCACCTTCTCTGGCGCATATTCAAGTCCTTCTGTGTAAAAATATATTTCAGACTCTTGTGGTCTGTATATATTTCGCACTTCTCCCCATAGAGATAGTGTCTTCATATCTTTAAAGCAAATACCACAGCAGCTAACTCCAAGTAATGGGTCGGATACCCCTTCTTATAGTCCTTCAATTGTCATGACGCATACGCAATGACCCTGCCGTTTTGCTAAGCACACAGCCTAGTACTTTATGTGACGCATCACTATAAACCACAAAATTTCCTGTGTCATCCGGAAGAGATAAAATATGTGCTGAACTCAATCTTTTTTTAAGCTCTTGGAAGCTTTCCTCACACTTCTCCGTCCAAAAGAATTTCACCGATTTCCTAGTCAAATTCGTCAGCGGAGTTGCGATCTTGGAAAAATCCTAAATGAATCTTCTATAATAACCCGCCAATCCAAGAAAACTTCTCACTTCCGACGGTATTTTTGGCAGATCCCAGTTCATCACAACTTCAAATTTAGAGGGATCTACCGAAATTCCGTCCTTATTGATCACATGTCCAAGAAATTGCACCCTTTTAATCTAGAATTCACATTTCAAAAATTTGGCGTAGAACTTCTCTCTTCTCAACGCCTCTAGTGTTAATATCAGATGCTCTACATGTTCTTCATTGGTCTTAGAGTATACCAAAATGTCATCGATAAACACCACCACAAATTTGTCCAAAAATGACTTAAACACTCCATTCATTAGGCCCATAAATGCTGCAGGAGCATTCGTTAGACCAAATGACATAACTAAAAATTCATAGTGACCATATCGAGTCCTGAATGCTGTCTTTGGAACATCCTCTGGCTTCACCTTCAGCTGATGATAACCACTTCTCAGGTCAATTTTTGAAAAGTATCTTGCTCCCTTCAATTGATCAAACAGGTCGTCGATCCTCGGTAATGGATATCTATTCTTAATCGTGTCCTTATTCAATTCTATGTAATCGATGCAGAGCCGCATCATCCCATCCTTCTTCTTCACAAATAATCGACGCTCCCCATGGCGATACGCTCGGTTGGATGTACTTCTTGTCCAGTAGATTTTGCAGTTGTACCATCAATTCTTTCATCTCTACTGGAGCCATCTGGTACGGTGCCTTCGATATTGGAGCCGTTCCTGGCGCCAAATCGATCACAAACTCAACCTTTCTGTCTGGCTGAAGTCCTGGCAGATCATCTAGAAATACATCTATGAAGTCCCTCACGACTGGTATATCTTCTAATTTTGGGTTCTCTTTACGATTGTCGACTATGTAGGCTAAATATCCTACACAGCCTTGTCTTAACAACTTTCTGGCCTGCATCATCGTCAGACAACTCGCTTGTCTCGACGACTTGCTGCTATAAAACACAACCTTTGACGGAGTCATAAGGTTAATACATTTCTTCTGACAATCAATTACAGCCCCATATAGCCAATCCATTCCCAGAATAACATCGAATTCCACAAGTCTAGTAGGGATAAGATCTACGGTCATAACGTTACCCTTAATATCCACTCTACAGTTCTTGTGTACGTACTTAACTGGGATCGCTTCTCTATTCGAAATTTCTATTTTCATAGGGTATTCTAACTCATCCTTAGGCAATTCTAAGTTCTTAGCAAAGTCATCGGATATAAATGAACAAGTAGCACCCGAATCAAATAATACATATGCATTAACTTTATTGATCGGAATGATACCTGACACCACATCTCGAGACTGTACAGCATTCTACACTGTCATGTTGAACGTCCTGGCAGTCTGTCGGTTGGTTGCAGGTTGTCCCGCGATAGTTAGAGCGTTGCCACCGCTGTTTCCCTTGTTCCCTCCTGATCCTGCCCCTTCAGATGCCTTTTTAGGACAGTCCCTTGTCAAGTGGTCCTTCGACCCACATGTGAAGCAGGCGCCCTTCTTTGGGTTAGGATAGTTGTGACACCCCCAAATTCGGGTACTTCATTTTCACAAGATTTGGTGTTCACTTTCTAAATAAATCATACATCTATCCAATAATAAAGACTTCAAAGTAAATTACAACCTTCATAAATACTTAAATCGAATCTTCCTTGACAAAGGATTACAACTTATCTAATATAAAATCCCAGGGTTAACTAAACCTTAACATCAATCAAATAAATGCGAAAATAAAACATCATTAACTAAGTCTTATTACAATCAGATATTGAAGACAACAAGTCTTCACTTGCTCATCTTTCCTTTTCCTTTACTTGTTGACGGTACTTCAACATTCTCGGCCTTAACTGCAAGTGGTTATAAAATATGCAAGAGTGAGCAAACAAAAGCTCACTTGAAATACAACAGTGATATGACATAACTGAATAACTTCAAAAGGTTTGAATGACTTTACTTTCATCAAAATAAAGAATTGAATAATAATTCTTTCATCATATTCAAAATTTGAGTATAGAATTTATCTGAGGGTCATACGACCTTGAACTATGTCCGAGGTTATAAATATTTCTATTTAAAACCTTTAGCAGTCATTGAGACTATGGACCTTTAACTCGTACTTAGGGGGATCAGCCCTTTGTACCATGTATTGTGCACAACCATATTAACGCTTTCGCATAAATGTCTCCTAATAAATAGGGTTGTTCATTCTCAGTATTTGAATACAAGTCCGCACCAAAGAAAGTTTGGTTTGGATAGATAAAGAAACTTTGGAGTTTCAACTATCATCAACCAGGAGTAGTTGAATCAACTCACAATGCTTTAACAGTTCAATAATATAAGAATTATGAATCAAATGTAAGATACAACAATAGATTTCATGATAACTAGGCATGCTTTGGAAATAACTTAAAGCATTCGATAGATCACATAGATCTTGCTTGAACAACTAAGTTAAAATCACATTACTTAAATAATACTTCAATACTTATGCTTTACGAATATTTGAATACAGTATAACTTGTACAATACATAACAAGTTAAGAAACGAAAATGAACTTTCATGATATATTGAGCAAGGGTTAGAGAACTTGCACAATGAAAAGATACAATGACAAAGCTTGCATAGCGTACAAGAATGGTTTAGAAAGCTTGCACAAAATAAATAAAAAGTTTAGAAATAGACTAATGTGAGTAATTCACTTAATTAAAACAGTGAATGTATTATGAAATAAATTTCATAACTAATGTGAGTAATTCACTTAATTAAAATAGTGAGTTAATGTAAAATAATTAGAATAAGAATTTAATTAATAAAATTCTTATTATGACGTGTTTAATAAAATAAATATTTTAATTAAAATATTTATGGAGTAAAATAAACATTCAATGGAAATTATTATGGAATAATTTATTTAAGTATGATGATATTAAATAAATTGATTAATATTTAAGTAGTAATTAGATGTATGGGTTAAATAAATTGTATTAAGACAATTTATGCGAGAAAAGGAATTAAATAATTATATATTATAATTGTATAATTCATTTGAGTTAATTAAAATAATTAAGGGAATAAATATTAATTATTTTAATGGAAAGGTCTATTTTAAGTTAAGGGTTATGAATATAATTTCATAATGTATAAGTATAATAATTATACATATTATAATTGTATAATTATTTAGTTTAGCTAGCTAAGTAATTTAGTAGTATGGTTAAAGTGTGACACTTAGAGAAAAGAAGATATATTATATAATAAGGAGATTATATAAAAAAAATAGAAGGGGATAATTGGGTTCTAGCCAAACATGGTCTTGAGGCCCTTGGTTTTTGCAACTGCTGAGATTTTGGGTTTTTGTAACGGGCTGGGAAATAAAACTTACGCTTAAGTTTCACAAGGCTAAGTTAGAGAGAAATTGAGGGAGAGAACTCTCTGAGAAAGTTGAGAGTAAAGAGGAGTTTTGTGATTCAAGGAAGAGGTATAAGATTAACCAAGTTTTCTACATCATCTAGATATTTTAAAGAAGAAATCAAAGGTAATAATCTAAATCTAAAGTTTTGTTCTTATTAAACTTCACTGTAAATAGTGTTGGTGGATGATTTCTTAAGAAAATTGATTATATATATTTTTGGGTATATATATTCTGTTATATATCATCTATAAGCAATTTTTAGGTAATTGAATTCATGAAGTTATGCTAAAGATGAAGAACTTGTGTTCTTAATGAAATATATATGTTATGGCGTAGTTGGAGTCAAAGTTTAGTTATGAAATCATGACGAAAACCTTAAATTGATGATGTATTATGATAGTACTCGAAAAAATGAAAACAACCCAAGTTGAACGAGTCAAAACAGATGTAAAACGAATTCGTAGTGAATAAATTCGCTAAATATGTGTAAAACATAAAAAATTAGCATGAACACTGAATTGGAACCCTTAAAATGAATTGTTAATGTTTTTGAAGTGTTATAGTTATTATGTAGATGAGTAGTTCAGTGTTTCACGAATCCATAGAGTCGAAAACGGACTCAATTGGATGTGTATAACTCAATTTATGAAGATTAGAAGGAGGAAAGGGTCAGAAAATTCGCAAGAACAACAACTGGAAAAAAAAATCGCATAGCATGCTGCCATGGCATAGCTGCACTGCCCCAAGGCTATTTGGGGCGCAGCTGCGCCGGAAGAGTTGTCAGTCCGATACTATTTTGACCTCCTGTGGTAAAACAGCCAAAACTTTTTCATACGAACTCCGATTGAGGAGATTCAAGATGATTCAGAACGAGCACAAGTAGACCTACAACTTTGTTCTTTAAGTTTTTCAATTGAGGTCAGTAGCAAGGGTCAAAATGGTTATTTTAGGGACTGATGTGTATTCGGAGGCAATCGGAGGGCGTCGGGCATGCACGTATGCAAATGTAGTGCTTCTGACAATTAAAGATGTTGTCTTAAGTTATAAAACATGAATGTTAGTAAATATAATGATGGTTAACATTAATAAATGATGTATTAGATAAGTTATATAAGCACACTAAGCATACACAAGAGAGACGATTCGGGAGTATGACGAATGAACGTCGAAACGCCGTGACAAGTGTTAATAAACGTAAAAAGTGTTTTTTAAGTCAAATAAAATGAACATTATAAGATATGAAAGGGGGTTAATATAAAACCAATAAGTAGTCCTAGCAAGACTTAAACACTTGAATGAATTTTGAATATTACTAAAAAGAAATATAGTGAGATATACGTCGAAAGTTAACACATCAAATTTAACATTGTGTATTGATTAATAAGAAATGTTATGGGATGTAGAGTAAAGTTTACATTACAACTACTATGCGTTGCTTTGTGACTAATAGTTGATGAGCATGATTATATAATTGTGTAGGGCACGTGAAGTGCAGATAGCTGTAAGCTGTTAATAATATAACAATAATATAATAACATGCGAGTGAATCAAAGACATCTGAATAAAGAAACTCAACTTTTGACTCAAGAATGAATAACAGAAATCAAAAGAACATCTGAGGGTCATAAGACCTCGAACTATGTCCTAGGTTGTAAAGTGTTAAACTTCAAACCTTTAACCCTGTCATTTTGCATAAGCACACAGCCAAGTCCTTTATGCGACGCATCACTATAAACCATAAAATTTCCTGTATCGTCCGGAAGGGATAACATAGGTGCTAAACTCAACCTCCTCTTAAGCTCTTGGAAGCTTTCCTCACACTTCTCCGCCCAAACGAACTTCTCCGATTTCCTAGTCAAATTCTTCAGCGGAGTTACGATCTTGGAAAAGTCCTGAATGAATCTTCTATAATAGCCTGCTAATCCAAGAAAACTACTCACTTCCGACGGTGTTTTCGGCTGATCCCAGTTCATCACAGCTTCGAATTTAGAGGGATCTACCAAAATTTCGTCCTTGTCGATCACATGTCCAAGAAATTGCACTCTTTCAATCCAGAATTCACAGTTCAAGAATTTGGCCTACAACTTCTCTCTTCTCAACGCCTCTAATGTTAATTTCAGATGTTCTACATGTTTTTCCTGGGTCTTCGAGTATACCAAAATGTCGTCGATAAAGACCACCACGAATTTGTCCAAAAATGGCTTGAACAATCCATTCATTAAGCCCATGAATGCTGCAGGAGCATTCGTTAGACCAAATGACATTACCAAAAATTTGTAGTGACCATATCGAGTCCTAAATGTTGTCTTCGGAACATTCTCTGGCCTCACCTTCAGCTGATGACAGCCACTCCTCAAGTCTATCTTTGAAAAGTACCTTGCACCCTCCAATTGGTTAAACAGATCGTCGATCCTCGGTAATGGATATCTATTCTTAATTGTGACCTTATTCAGTTCTCTATAGTCGATGCAAAGCCGCATTGTCCCGTCCTTCTTCTTCACAAACAACACCGGCGCTCCCTACGGCGATACACTCGGTTGGATGAACTTCTTGTCCAGTAACTCTGGCAGTTGTACCATCAACTCTTTCATCTCTACCGGAGCCATCTGGTATGGTGCCCTTCGATATTGGGGCCGTCCCTAGCGCCAAATCGATCACAAACTCAACCTCTCTGTCTGGCGGAAGTCCTGGCAGATCATCCAAAAATACGTCAATGAAGTCCCTCACGACTGGTATATCTTCCACTTTCGGGTTTTTACGACTATCGACTATGTAGGCTAAATATCCTACACAGCCTTGTCTTAACAACTTCCTGGCCAGCATCATCGTCAGACAACTCGCTTGTCTAGGCGATTTGCTGCCATAAAACACAACCTTTAACGGGGTCATAAGGTTGAAACACTTCCTCTGGCAATCAATTACAGCCCCATAATTGACTAGCCAATCCATTCCCAAAATAACATCGAATTCTCCAAGCCTAATCGGGATACGATCTACATTCATAATGTTACCCTTAATATCCACCCTACAGTTCTTGTGTACATACTTAACAGGGATCACTTCTCTATTCGCATCTCTATGTTCATGGGGTATTCTAACTCGTCCATAGGAAATTCTAAGTTCTTAGCAAAGTCATCGGATATAAATGAACAAGTAGCACCCGAATCAAATAGTACATAAGCATTAACTTTATTGATCGGAATGATACCTGACACCACATCGCGAGAGACTGTACAGCATCCTGCACGGTCATGTGGAAGGTTCTGGCGGTCGATCGGTTGGTTGCGGTTGGTCCCGTGATAGTTAGAGCGCTTCCACCGCTGTTTCCCTTGATCCCTCCTGATCCTGCCCCTCCAGATCCCTTATTGGGACAGTCCCTTGCCAGATGGTCCTCTGAGCCGCAAGTGAAGCAAGCGCCCTTCTTTGGGTACGGACAGTTAGGTGCTATATGGCCTTCCTGACCACAATTGTAGCATACTCATTTTCCCTTCATAA